>JAVTVY010032381.1:0-151963 GCA_036873755.1 Hanleya hanleyi
TATAATTAACCTCATCCTCTTGTCTTCTAACCCAAATGCTGCCCACCCTATAACCCCAATCGTCAAGAGCCTCAGCAGAAAGGGATACACACTGCAGACAGCAATGCATTCACCCGCCTCACTTGTCTAGAGCCAAGGCCCTTGGTGGCCGAGTGGTCTAAGGCGCTTCGCTGGTGACCTCTAGCCTCACACCGCTGAAGCGGGACGGGTTCGAGCCCAGCTGGTCCATGTGTGGAAGTTTGTCCGTTACTTGCCGATGGGCGGTGGTTCTCTCCGGGTACTCTGGCTTCCTCCACCAACCAAACAGACTGTCACCATATGAGTGAAACAAACTTGAGTGTGACATTAAGCCAAATACCCCCCACCCCCTTGTCTAGAGCCTCGGCAAAGGGTTACATTTACCCATAGCAATGCCCCCTCCTTTCTCCATCTCTCAAGAGCATCAGCAGAATGTGTACATACACACAGCAATGATCCAGCTTCCCACCCACCCCACTCATCTAGAGCCTCATCAGAGAGGTGTACATACAGACTGCAATCAATCCCTCTTGTTCACTGTTGACACTTGTTGACATGTTTGTTCAAACTTTGGGGACCCTATCAACATAACATAGACTGGGGCTGCATTGACCCAGCTTTCTGTCTGCCTGGTTTGTTCTGTTGGTTCTATATTAATGTTGTCTCAGTGTCATAATGCCTCCCAGTTAGCCTTTTTGACCCTGCTCCAGCCATCAATGTTGATGCAGATATTTGGGGGAGCTTACTACATTCAAAGTCCACGCTGACCTTCTACATATTGTATTTTGAGGACGCTTTCAGCGTGAAAAATCTATAATATTTTTTTTCATCAAGACATCTCTTTCCTTCATGTTTCCAGATGCTGGGCAGTGTGTTTGCCCCATGCATTGTTGCACACTGCAGCAGCTACCCCATAGAGTCTATCCATTATTGCAAAAAATATAATTAGGGTAAATATTTTAGACAGCAAAACAGATTGGAAAATATTATACAATTATGTGATTCCAATGAGGTGAATATGGTGTGTTATGGACCAGAGAAAACCGATATTGGTTTTCTCTGGTCCATAACACATCGTATTTACCGAATTGGAATCACATAATTGTTTTATTATATGAAGCAATCAAAATACGTTTGAATTTGCATTGGCTGGATGAAATATATATGGGGAAAGATGATTATTCTGAACTTTTGCATTAGATATATCTCCCCATCGCGCATGTTGGAACGGGACGTCAGCCGCACAACCGGTGTTCGAAATGACGTCATTCGCGCGACCGGCTTCGGCAGTGAGGTCAACAAAAGTTATATTCACCGGTCGGTGAATATAACATTCTGGCAGGTGAATATAGCTTTTTGTGAGATATCACATGCCCACCAATGGACCAATCACACGGGATATTCGCCACCAGTCATATAATAAAACTAAATATTGTTGTTGAAGAGATCAAATTCTTCATAGCACACTGACATGATGTGAAACAAGTGAAACTATCATAAAACCGTCAGATAATGATGACAAGAACAAAGTCGTCAAAACCTGTACACATGGGCTACACGACGATTCGTTAAAACTTGTCTACAACTCCTTAAAACTTTATTAATGGAGAAATTATATATGAATTATTTATGTATATTTCATGTATTATTACTTATTACGCCTGGCATTTGTAGATGGTCCCCTAATACCTGAGATTCTGTAGACTTTGAAGAAATGTCTTTGACCCTGCAGATAAGGGTTAAAATATGTCTGAGATCCCTCATTAGTAATCTCTATCTTTTGATAGTGTGTTATTTTTCTTTCAAATGGTCTAGTCTATTGATATTATCTTCCAGTCACTAGGGGGAGGAGGGGGGTCCCAAAGTAGATTTATCTGTCTGTCAGTGTGCAATATTTCTGCAACTTCTGAAACTGACCAGTCCATACAAATACCATTAAAGTTGCCCCTTCATTAACCCCACCCCTGCTCTAAGTAATATTATCTGGGAGTTGGAGGGGTCATTTAATGGGCCAAACCCTTCAAGCCTTCTGTGCTCAGGCACTGGGTGCTGCCCCAGGGTTGAGTAGTTAACATACCTGCCTTTGTCCAGCCATTGTCCAGCAATGACCCATCCTAAGGCCTTAGCCATTCAGTCCAGACTTGCAGGTACCAGACAAGACAGGCCATGCCTCTGGGCTTAACTCTCTCAACCTCTGACCTCTTGACATAGGTGGGTTGATTCAAATCTGAGGGAGTGTTGGTCAACTGATGTAAGCCTGTACTGTGCGTTAAGCCGTTGTTTGCTGCTCGAGTGTTTCACCCTCCCCATGTTTCAGTGTCCTGGGCGTCAATGTGAATTCTTGTAAAGTTCGCAAAGTTTGACGTGGAGACTTTGTGATGAAGATTTGGTGACAGGTGATTATATTAATTACATGGAAAGCATGAGGAATGTTTAATAGCTACTGCTTATCTTGTTGTATGGTTTGCCAGGAACAGAATCTGTCTTCATGTAAATTATGATGTCAAATGACATTATTTTGCACCCTTCGATTTGAACACTATATCATTGAATTCATGCCATATTTCCCAGGTCTTGTGGTACATGTACTTGTGCAATTCCTGAGCCTAAATTTATCAAGTTTATCAGTCATTATCAATTTTGTTGAATTAAGGGACGATGGTATATATATCACTAATTCATACACAGAACAAATTTTTATGATGACCACTGTCCTTGTGGTATAAGAAAAGTTGGGAAATAATTCAATTTTTGTAGAAATGTACATGTACAATATATAGACTAACAACAACGTCCAGGTCCTTGACTATTTCAAGGGTCGATACTTCATGTAGGAACTATTGTCCTTTGTCTTTGTGTCGTTGAAAAGGCACAGGCCTAGACACATTGTTGTCTCCAGACTTGGCTATTGTATGCATTGTCTCGTGATTCTTACATAAAGTATGAACCATTTCAAGCCAAATCATTAGGCCATCAACCAGGAAGCATTTCATCTCTCTGAACTGAATGTTGATGCAGTAAAAGAGGGTACTGTTTTCCTATGATGTGATTACAGTATCCAGACCCTGCCTTGCTTAAAGACTAGACAGGTCCCCTGTGATCTTGTAAATAGCTAGGTTTCTTGTGTCAGCAACTTTACCTGCATCTGGTATTAATGCAGAGGACTGTAGGATAGCCAGAGATGAAAAGGCTTTGCAGACCTTTGATGTTTTGAGGATATGTGTGTATGGACAGACTCTCCCCTTATTGCTGAGATTCAACAGTACACACTGAGAAGGGGGGCAGATTTCAGCTTTGTTGCATGAACACCCAAATCAATGTTGTAATTAGACAAATTACTGTAGGATACAACATATGGTCCTCAAAATTTTGACAGTCATTTTTATCCAATAAAAATCTTTAAATTGAATTTAATTTACTAAATAGATAGGATGAAACAAAATGTCCACATGTGGGCGATTTATTATTTACAGATGTGTACTGGTGTATAGGTTACAGTATACTCATTCAGCATACTTCATAGATGTAGATGAAATACTGTATTATGCTGTTGCAATCGTGGGGCATAATGAATAATAGCTGAATTTCCTACCAATTTTGCATCTACCGCTCTTGAAAACAGTGTTTTCAATTAACAAAAATCATCATTAAAATCGTTGAATTTTTTGCCCATATTGCATTCGATGCTGTCGTCTGAGATTTATTTTGAAGCTTGTTTGTAAATCTAGAATATAAAAGTATAGATCCATAAATAATAAATCACCCACATAAACATTTTGTTTGTTTTATTAACTATTTTATTTTCTTTAATTGCAATTTCAAAGACCTGTGGTATTAATGAATAACAGTTAACTGCCGAAACATGGCAGGACGAAATGCGACACCCCTCACCTCTGCCAAAATGTACTGATACATTTACAATGTCATCTTTGCTGACAGTTTCTGTACATGCATGTATGTGTCAGTTGTATTTAAATACATGCCGGGGTACACAAGGGGTAGGTCTGGACTCGAAATAGACCTGTCTGTGTCCTTCCTCATTAACGGGGTGTTATTGTAAGTCAAAAGTCAACATGGAGTTGATACTCTTCACCATTACTGACTTGTTCATCTGTTAGCGTCATCTTAACTTGTGGAATTTACCTCGGGTAAACGATTCTGAAAGGCTGTACGTGTGCATGGCAAATCGTCGACATAGACCAGAACTGGGTAAAAATACGCACAGTTCATTTGGTATTGAATACGGTACATTTACAAGACTCGATCGTTCAAGAAAAGTACAGTGAAACCTGTGAATGCTGACACCTGGGTAAACTGACCAACCTCAAAATACTGATAATATCTTGAGTCTCAATACTCTCAATTTTTAAGGTATTTAACTTCATAAACCAGAACCTTGCCAAAACGGACAGTTTAATCTGGTCCCAAGCATGGTCAGTTTACACAGGTTTCACTGTATTGAAGAGTGAACCCCTTTCTTGTCATTTTGTCTGGATAACAGGCCACAATCATAATCTGAGTTTGTAACCTCCTAAAAAGTCATCGTATCATTCTCTGATTGCATGGTGCTGAAAACCATGGTGCGCATCCACGTTAAGTCATTATCGATTTTGATTGACACGGGGAGTGTGTATCTGTATACGAGATGTGGTCACATCCATTAGATCTTATAGAAGAATGAACATGATAGATGCGAAGCACATGGTTCAATGTTCATAGCTTTGATATGCCGTGCCAACTCTGCTCTGTTTAGTAACAAGCAATGCTGATTGGCCGAGAGCCATGCCCTCAAAAGCTGTGCACCGCGTTTAACCCAAGTGCAATCAGAGGTTAAATATGACTGAGAGGTATACAATGTGATGCCATGAGCATGTATTTCAGCACGCTACAAGTAAACAGATTGATACATGTTACAAGTAAACAGATTGATACATGTTACAAGTAAACAGATTGATACATGTTACAAGTAAACAGGGGTTCCCGTGTGTGAAAAGGAATAGGACCCAACGTTGTGATATGACTAAAATATAATTGAAAACGATGTTAGATCATATTCACTCACTCACTACAAGTAAACAGATTGATACATGTTACAAGTAAACAGATTGATACATGTTACAAGTAAACAAATTGATACATGTTACAAGTAAACAGCTTGATACATGTTACAAGTAAACAGATTGATACATGTTACAAGTAAACAAATTGATACATGTTACAAGTAAACAGCTTGATACATGTTACAAGTAAACAGATTGATACATGTTACAAGTAAACAAATTGATACATGTTACAAGTAAACAGCTTGATACATGTTACAAGTAAACAGATTGATACATGTTACAAGTAAACAGATTGATACATGTTTTGTGTAGGGGTGTCCTCACAAAGGATTTCATAAAAGTTTACCAGGAGATCTTCCAGTGACAAGAAATTTCATGCCGAGACAAAACATCACATGTAACTTGCACCTCCAAGTTCTAATAATATGTTCATTTCATTTGATGTGATTCTATGATTCTCATTGGCTGTGTGGCTGTTTAAGCCCATCACCCAATCAGATCAGCATGGCAGTCAAAGTTAACTTGCAAGTTTGTAACTTCAGACACAGAAAAAAAAAACTTGTTTAAGAGAGTAGAGGACGTTCATTTCTAGAGGTTGATTTTTTTTTTTAAATTCCAGTATGTTTCCATCCGGTTAAGAGAAGATGATCCATGAAAAGAAAATGAGGGTCACCATATTCATTAAAGGTGAACTGCAAAGCTTTTAATTTTATCTAAATTGTTGCTTATATAGATCTTGTCTTATGTGACATAACTTTTATACGTTTTTGGGGCAAATATAGTTCGCAAAATTGTACTAATAACAATATTTAAGTTATTCTGTTATAAATCCGTCTTGAAAACTTGCATCGCTTGTCTCTCTTGGTTTGTAGAACGTTATGACGTTATAGTGGTCCCCTTCATTCAAGTTTTATTCAAATATGACGTCATGCTACGTCGGATGAATAAACGAGGGCCACTATAACGTCATGACGTTCCAAAAACAACGGGAGGCAAGCGATGACGTTTTTAAAAGTTCTGGCTCTCGGTATAAGTTTTGACTTCTCATATACCCAAAATAAAACAATAACCCACAGAACTATTACCACACATAATTCTAACAACTATAGAAGTTCTTGTTTTATGACATTTTAATAGAACATTGGAAAGCTTTTCAGTTCACCTTTAAGAAAATATGGTATACCACTTAAGGATGTCCGATGGTGGTAAATCAAAGTAATTAACTTTTTGAATAATGTGTGTTGTTGCATTCATAATTGTGTAATATGAGGAAAAACAAAGAAAAAAATATAGGTTGGTGTGCATTTTTTAGCTGAAGGCAACGTTAAGTGGACTGACCCATGCTCAATTTGATAACCCAGAAAGCATAGGGAATAGCCCTAGTTTTGAAGCATATTCATGAAAAATTCATGTAAATAAAATTTAACTTTTTCTTATATTCTAACTGTTTGCAGATAATCACAATGTCTATCAAAATTTAGCAAATTGGATGGATGTTGGTGTGCAAAATTCTCGGCGAGAAGGCTTTTAAAGGAAATCCCCATCTCTTAACCTAGGGAAGGGAGATAACCCATAGAAAAACAGGCAAAATGGCTGCCAAAGTCAAAAACCACCAGTGGACATCCTTAAAAGCCATAACACTGAATACATAGAAAAATATGATTTTTTTCTTGCTTGATGCTCAATAAATCAAACTTCCCAAGGTCAAATTTTCCCCATTTTGCTATGTAATACTTAACACATATAGTTCTCCTTAACTATGTAAGAAAAACAGGGGGACACAATACTTTCTTAGAAAATATTAGCAGTATAACAGATAAACTGGCCCTTTCCTATTTCCAGGAGGGGGTGGGGGTGGGGAATCGTGGCAGGGGTAGGGAATACTATTGGAGAATCATTTATTTGCCATTTACAAGTTTCCATTTTGTTGAAATTGACTAAGAGTGAATTTTGGAGTATGTCAGAGGCATAATTTTCAACCCCGAGAGCACTTTGCACCTTCCAACCATTGAATATAAAATTCCAACTTTTTGGTCAGTTCTATCACACTATTGAACGACCAATAAAATGCATAAATGGTTCTGTTATGTGTTTTGATGAGTTATATCCCATTTTGAGATATCTGGGTACTTTTATTGAGAAATTCAGCTTGTTTTGAAAAATTCGGCAAATCACCATGTTGTAGCCCCATAAGAGCATGAAAATGAACGTCCTCTACTCTCTTAACTTCACACTTGCCAGAGCATCATGGCAGGTTTGTAAACATCACATGTACAATGTATTATGAAATCCCCTGTAAGTTACAGTAAGCAGGTCACACCAGTGTGACAGGTTAAAAGACAGGGGATATCAACTGTTCATGAACAATAGGCGGTACTTAATGACAACAGAGCTGGGTAATAGTCAGTAAGACTCAATGAGGTGGGATTATTGTTATATAATATAACAATAACCCGACTGCAGGTTCTATTGTATATCACACACATAGTTTGTAGGGTTATGGCACTTCAGTGACACCTGGAATTTCAAACAACAACAATGAGCTATTGACACTCGGGGCAATTAGCATCCGTTGGCTAATGACAGGCTCGAAATATTCAACTTTTTTTTGTACATACAGTTAGAATCATGACCCGGCTAGGGTTAAACTGACAGAAGCAGAATGGGTGGACAGCGCCGAGATAGGAAAACCATGAAATTGTGGGCTGATCTGTAATGGAGTTGTGACATTTAGCATGTTTAGTGAAATTATAGGACAAAATGCTGAATCATCAGACAGCTCTGCTGGAGTATTCATGCTGCACATCATTACTGTTTGCGGTAGTTTGCTGATCTGTCAGTTCGCATAAAAACTTTACGATGTGACATTTATTAAACCAGGCAGTTCACACATTCTTGCGGACTCGATGATGCAATCTCCTACATGTAGTTCAGTTTCACAGAACTGGGTTTGCAGCGATTCTGCAAAGGTACAGGTGCATGATGCTAAATTTTGCAACCAGGAATAGAACATGAAAAAATAGTTTGTCAAGAACAATATACATGTAATGGTATTTGGCAATCGCATGAACAAATCTATTATTAAGGGGGCGGGTATACTTTGGTATAATCTATGTATTGAAAGCACTATTGTATTCATTATGCTAGCGGCAATTTTTTTGTCACTTTGTTCATTCATTTTTTTTATTGTACAACTAGTAGTATAGAGTATTAACATAGGCGTACATTTGTAAGAGCCACATGCCTGAGCCAGTCTATTTTTGACGGAATTCACAACCAGATCGTACAAGATAAGTGCTAAGGTATGTCCCGGTGTACTATACTATATAGTAGTACTGCAGTATCAGGTATGTGTAGATAGTTTCTATCAAGGTCAACTGCATTTTATATGGATCAAGACTTGTAAGGTATGTTTTTCTGTGCACATATTTTTCATATATCACAAACAATATTTTTTCACTGCTTGTCCCATAGTGATTGAACACAGATATAAAATTACTTGTAATAAAACATATTTTAAAGGCATTCAAGTTTTTAAATCCTAACTTAAAAGACTTAGTGAATCCTGTTTGTAAAATTGCACCTTTCAGAGTTTAGGGAAAATATCGAGTACTCTAAATGTCAACTGGGATATTTTCTTGTGTAAAAAGTGAGTGGTACTTTGTATATCAATTAAATATTTGACCTTGTAACTTAACATATATAATAGTAATACTAGAACAGATTGAAATCTGATGGTTGACATATTTAGGATATCTTGCATTGATTATGTGCTCATGAAGTGGGATACTTGTGACAAGGTTGAACATGTAACATAGTGATAGGGCCAATGAAGTTTTTCGATTTTGCTAAAACATTGATGTGGTTAAGTGGCTTTTTAAAAAGAAATGTAGTATGTCATTCCCCAAACCCAACCCTGACCAACAGCGAATAACCTTTTCTAGAACTTGATGTTACATTCAAGGACAGACTAATTCTAGGTTGGTAACTCTTGCCCTGGTCTAGGGGGATAACTTGACAAAAAAACAAAACAAAACAAAAAAACTCACATAGTATCATTCTCTCATATTTCAGGAGAGTGATCGAGTGATCACTCTCCCTCTCCATCACTCGCCCAACTTTTTCCCCAGGAGAGTTATTGTTCACTCTCCTGGCAATGAAAATGTATTAGAGAAGAAAACAGACAAGATCGAATCAATCGTGCAATACAATGATCACTCTCGCAATACAAAATCTCGGAGAGTGATCAACAGCTCTTGCAAATTTGATAAACACGAGAGACTGACACAGTGAACATTTGATAAACACGAGAGACTGACACAGTGAACATCTGATAAACACGAGAGACTGACACAGTGAACATTTGATAAACACGAGAGACTGACACAGTGAACATCTGATAAACACGAGAGACTGACACAGTGAACATTTGATAAACATGAGAGACTGACACAGTGAACATTTGATAAACACGAGAGACTGACACAGTGAACATTTGATAAACACGAGAGACTGACACAGTGAACATTTGATAAACACGAGAGACTGACACAGTGAACATTTGATAAACACACTCAGAGAGTTGGAAGTGAACATTTGATAAACACGAGACTGACACATTGAACATTTGATAAACACGAGACTGACACAGTGAACATTTGATAAACACGAGAGACTGACACAGTGAACATCTGATAAACACGAGAGACTGACACAGTGAACATTTGATAAACACGAGAGACTGACACAGTGAACATCTGATAAACACGAGAGACTGACACAGTGAACATTTGATAAACACGAGAGACTGACACAGTGAACATTTGATAAACACGAGAGACTGACACAGTGAACATTTGATAAACACGAGAGACTGACACAGTGAACATTTGATAAACACGAGAGACTGACACAGTGAACATTTGATAAACACGAGAGACTGACACAGTGAACATTTGATAAACACGAGAGACTGACACAGTGAACATTTGATAAACACGAGAGACTGACACAGTGAACATTTGATAAACACGAGAGACTGGCACAGTGAACATCTGATAAACACCAGAGACTGACACAGTGAACATTTGATAAACACGAGAGACTGACACAGTGAACATTTGATAAACACGAGAGACTGACACAGTGAACATTTGATAAACACGAGAGACTGACACAGTGAACATTTGATAAACACCAGAGACTGACACAGTGAACATTTGATAAACACGAGAGACTGACACAGTGAACATTTGATAAACACGAGAGACTGACACAGTGAACATTTGATAAACACGAGAGACTGACATAGTGAACACACATGGTTCAGAATGACCCAGATCCTGATCAAAAGCAAAAGACTTTTGTTTACAATATACAAATATACAATGTTGGTTGTGAATCCCTGACTGCGTTTGTTCAATTCTCCGAGGTATACAGGTAGATGTATAACTCGGACACAGTCTCCCATTTTCTGCTGTGTGGGAGAAACCATGAATACTTTAGTAGCTGCCTGAGAAGTTTAACATGTACGTTGGCACAGGTTAACGGGCGACTGTCATTTATGAGATATGAGACGGTGAACGGCAGGAAGATCACATATGATGGGATGCTGAGCTGTGACAATATGCCGTTGATGGTGTCTACGTGTTGGTTATGACCATGATATTCTGCCCCCGTGGCGTAAACTTGGCTATAGGATGTCCTATTGTTATATCGGTGTCAGAAGTGGGATAGCTGGGGGAGATACCCATGTAGGCCTACTCGTACCTGTACATTACAAACTAACCCTAGACCTTAGAACTACAGCCTACCAGCCCCCACTGTATTATCAGAGTGGGGAGTTGATCTTCAGACCACGCTGATCTGAAGCTCAAGAAACATGTTTAAACAGGTTACTCAACTCTTTGTGATCATGTATTGCTCCATCCAGAAATCTATAGATATGAACATGTCTGATTGAAGTGTATAGTTCTCTGCCTGTGATGGGCTGTACCTGTAGTACAAGTGCATTCTATCATTCAGTTGGACAGCAGCTTCATGGAGAAATCTTTTGAGACGACATAACAGTCTGTATATTGCTAGATTACTTTTCACACCTACATGTAGATTAAACTACAGGGCATGTATTCAGGTATGTACATATACCAGTCTCTCGGATTTGTAATATTTGTGAGAGATGGCGATCACTGTATTGTGAGTGATCAATACCCTCGTGGGGGGAAAGTTAGGCGAGTGATCAATAACCCTCCTGGGGGAAAGTTAGGCGAGTGATCAATAACCCTCCTGGGGGGAAAGTTAGGCGAGTGATCAATAACCCTCCTGGGGGGAAAGTTAGGCGAGTGATCAATAACCCTCCTGGGGGAAAGTTAGGCGAGTGATCAATAACCCTCCTGGGGGGAAAGTTATGTAAGTGATCAATAACCCTCCTGGGGGGAAAGTTAGGCGAGTGATCAATAACCCTCCTGGGGGAAAGTTAGGCGAGTGATCAATAACCCTCCTGTGGGGAAAGTTAGGCGAGTGATCAATAACCCTCCTGGGGGGAAAGTTAGGCGAGTGATCAATAACCCTCCCGGGGGGAAAGTTAGGCGAGTGATCAATAACCCTCCTGGGGGAAAGTTAGGTGAGTGATCAATAACCCGCAGCATGGTTCCAGCATGTACTGTAAGAACGCTTCATGCTGGGAATATGCTGCCACCATGCTGAAAATCTGCTGCAGTTCTCTAAGGAATCACTCTCCTTGAATTTTTGGAGCCTTTTCCTGAACTATTTCTATATTGACCCATAGCAATGACAAATTCTTGATGTACATGTAGTTGATATGACTTGAAAGTGTGTGAAATAGGATCTTAAGTCACTAGGATCGCCATCTTTTATTGTTCTTGTACATCAAATTTGTTCTTCATTAAAGCAGAATTGAAGCTTATGCCAAGATTGCTTTGTCCAGAATGAATTAAGAGGCTAACTGTCCTTGCTGAGCATTTGCAATTTTCCTTTGCAGTATATTTCAAGGAGTCTTAAATGACTGCACTACTCTGATCACCTGCATCAATAGAGTTAGTGACATACCTGTATTATAGGACAAAATGTCATCCAGTACAAAGTATGCATCTGGGTTAGATTATGTTTTAATTTCAAAATTTGACTGCTCCAGGCACATCAAAGATAAACTGGACGTGCATTTTTTTTTTTTTTAAGTGTTCTGTTTATTTATGCGGACCGAAAAACCTGGCTGGGCAGTTCTTGTCAAAATGATGCCATGATGTGATTTAACCTTGTGAAACCTATATAATCTACATGTACATCAAAGTTACTCAACTTTTGTACCATCTCTCGTCAGTAAACACAGCTGATCACATCTTTGAGATGTGGACCAACTGTACGGGAGATGTTTGTTCGTAGTATTTACTGGCTGCAGTGCTATCCATGTTTCTGCAAACATCAACAGCTTGAAGGGTAGACAAACTACTTGAGACTCTGGCTTTACCTGTATTTTACCTGCAGTTGATCTCTCATAATGTTTACACGGACATGACATCTAGCTCGGTTTGAGCGTGTTAGCTCTTTTCCGTGTCACAAAATTTGATCAATATTATACATGCCGTCTGTCACGTAGTCCCTGAAAAACCTGTCCTCTTTGTTTTCCCCCCCAGTGATGGCGGGGAATCTGGATTTAGACAGTGTCTCAAATGCTGTTTCTTTCTCTTGGAAGAGCATTGTAGAATTGTAAAATTGACCTTGGCAGGATCAGTGATGCATTGCACGAAGGTCCGAGAAAGTTATTTGCGATATCTACCATGGAAGAAATAGTTACCTGGGAGACTAATTCATAATCAGGTGGTCAGAAATCTGACGTTGGTGAGCGAGTCTCTTCCCAGTCCACATATTACTTGTAATAATTAACAGCTGGGTATTTCTTCATATTTTACAAAAACACAAGGTACATGTATCGGCCCATCCACACCCCACACCCACCTTTGTCATTGAGAGCTGGGTTTGTGAATGATAGGCTTTAATGGTCATTCACAGTGCCAAAGCAGTGGCTGGATTCACAGTGCGAAAGGTGTGGCTTGATTTACGGTGCCAAAGCAGTGGCTGGATGTAAAATGCCAAAGCAATGGATGCATTCACAGTGCTGATGGAGTGGCTGGATTCACAATGCCAATGCATGCAGTGTCTGGATTCACAGTGCTGAAGCCGTGGCTGGCTTCACAGTGCTGAAGGAGTGACTGGATTCACAATGCAAATCCATTGTCTGGATTCACAGTGCTGTAGCCATGGCTGGCTTCACAGTGCTAAAGCCTTGGCTGGATTAAAAAGATGAAAGCAACTGTCTGTTTTACAGCGTTGAAAGAGGTTATGGATTTTAGTGTCAAAGCTGTGACCAACTCCACGCAGTGATGCATTGTCATGTTCTGGAAGCCATGGTTGGATTTACAGTGCTGAGTCAATGACTGGTTTCACAGATCAGAACTTTGACAGTATCACAGTGTTAAAGCAATGAATGGGTTTACAGTGCCAAAGCAATGATTGGATTTACAGTGCTGAGTCAATGACTGGTTTCACAGACCAGAACTTTGACAGTATCACAGTGTCAAAGCAATGAATGGGTGTACAGCGCCAAAGCAATGATATTTACAGTGCTGAGTCAACGACTGGTTTCACAGACCAGAACTTTGACAGTATCACAGTGTCAAAGCAATGAATGGGTTTACAGCGCCAAAGCAATGATTGGATTTACAGTGCTGAGTCAACGACTGGTTTCACAGACCAGAACTTTGACAGTATCACAGTGTCAAAGCAATGACTGGATTTACAGTGCCAAAGCATTGATTGGATTTTCTTTGCTGATGCGGTGATTTACCATACTCTGGCATTGAATGGCGCTGAAGTAGTAAACAGATTTGAAGTACCAAAGCAGTGACTGGATTTATTAGTTGTCCGGTTCATCTTTTGTGTAAGAGTCACAAGACAAAGATGAAGAATCGAGTTTCTGGGAACAACAATGAGTCTAGATGGGCAGCCTGGACAATATAAACTTACACGTAAGACCGACCAGGTGTCCATGTAGCGATGAAGCCATGGCTGGATTTAAAATGCTGTCACAGAACATGCAGCTTCATGCATTGTTGGGCCTAGATTAACATTGTGGGTCAATCACCATTGACTGGATCCTGGCTGCAGTGCTGATTCAGACAGATAATTCATTGGCCTATGCACTGTCGCGATTTCAGATGACCTGGACTGAAAATCAGGTAATTGGACAGTGTTTTCGTTAAGCTGTGAGCATCTATGAACAAGAGAGTCGCTAGCGGACATACTGAGGAACACTTTCTATCTGAAGGTTTTAATTGACCTTCTTGAAGTCCATGCTCGGTCTTCAAGATCTGTACCATATTTCAAAATAAAATAGAGCTTGTAACATGACAATAATTTGGAGATGCAGCTAGAGATGGTGTAAGCAGACAGATGTGCTCTGCCACAGTTATGAAACCTGTGTTCAGTAAAAAAATTATGTGTCCAACCTTATAGTCAGGTTGTGCATTTGGCTTTCTCAGTTAGCATTTGGATGACTGTTACAGCCAGAGCTTGGTGCATTGTTTCTGTGCTTGTCTAAGCTTGATTGTCAGTTCGAACCATCTCCATTTAAGAAGCCTTGGTGAACTGGCTGAGATTCAAAATGGTGAAAAATTCAGTTTTATGGATACATTTGTCAGAAATTCACAAACAATGGACAGGAATGGTCTTATGACAGTCACAGTATGATACATTACAGCATGAGTAATTTGTAAACTCATTCATTATAGCCTCAAGTGAACCAGGAAAATGCTGCTATTTTAAGGAAAAAACTACAGATCAAGCTATAATAGATCCTGTATGTTGCTACATGTATATACATGTATGCTTTTTAGCACCCGGAGTTCTATGTTCACAATGTCACATTTATTAGGTCAGATTTACGTGTGTCTCCGTATCAGGAAGCGAAATAAGCTTGCGTAATGGAAGTCAAGAAGCCCTTAACAGCATGACACATACTGACATGTACATCCTATCGTAATGCTTGGAGGACATTTACGTTTGTCCTAATAATATCACTTGTACATACTTGTATAGGCAATTGTTTGACGTTAAAGACAGACGAGGACTGAAACGTGTCTGTTGTCAGGTATATATTTATTTTTCTATATGTATACTCTAACTGTTACCACATTGGGGAGATTCTCTAATAATTTAACCCATCTATTAAAATTTAATCAGCTGCCATTTGTTGGGTCAAATTTTTGAGCAGAGAAAATAAATTTGAAAATAAATTTGATAACCCCATTTTAGGAAGAATCATATGGATAATATTCTTACATATACATGTATGTTAATCCCTCTAATATGACTAAGACATAGTTGGAAGCAATGTTAAATCATATTCACTCACTCACTCACTCTAATAATTCAATCACAGGAAGTGAAATTTCCCACCTTAAAATCTGGGGGTGATTAATTACTTGGAACAAGAAGTTGACAAATTGTCCATAGTCTTACAGATATTCCATTATTTCTTACTTCAATGATTTTAACGAGTGATCAAATTTATTAGAACATCTGATTGAATTTTGTTCCAAAAATCGGGGGTGATTGAATTTTGATAGGGGGATTGAATTATTAGAGGGATTACCATATGTCCAGCATAACATGTTCAGTTCATTCATACAAAACATTTCATTCATGATGTCACGCTTACGATATTTCATTCCCTCCAGGAGGGTGAATTTTTCAAATACACATTCGATTCATTTCACTAATCTGTGAGTTATTTCATAACTGGAGGACAGTTAGAAATACCAGAACATGTGTACCCTCATGAGGAATTTGAACAGGCCTGCTTGTCCACATCAATCTGAATGAACCTGGGAATTTTACCCCACATTTGCTTTGCCTATGGGCGAGGGAGGCGTTAACACCATTGAGGAGAAAATAGAACGTGGGCGAGATAACCACCTGAGCTCCACATTAAATGCACACCTCTGCGTGTTCCTATCTGTCATACCTAGGGTACTTACGTCGAGCTTGAACAAAGTCCACTGACAAGTCATAATGAACTTCCCATATTGGGAATCTGCCATTAGCTGCCAAAATATATACACAGTGAAACCCTGTGAATACTGACACCTGGGTAAAGTGACCAATCTCTGAATACTGACATTATCCATCGTCCCAATACTTAAATTTAAAGAATTTTGAACTCTGATAATCCAGAACCCTGTCAAAACCGACACTATAATCTGATCCCCAGCATGGTCAGTATACACAGGTTTCACTGTATTTGCCTGAGTTCAATAAAAGATTTGATATACATTTAGGTATACATGTACATGTAGAAGTTTGGTGAAAACACTGGGCTTGAAGTATTGGGGATGGTGTGTTGGCGTTGAAAGATATTGAATTTGAAGGCTGGGTTTGAAATGGATCACCCAGTGCATGTACATGTACTGCCGGTAGTACTAACTCCCTGTCAACCTCATTCTCCAGGCGAGTTGAAAGTAAATGACAGTCCTTTGATGTTTAGTACAGCTAGTTTTTTAATGTTCACAAACCACTTCAGTCGGCCTATAGTGTCTGTAGGTCACACTTGGTGTGTACCTTGGGAAATCGGTTTGAATGGCAAGGTACATCAATGAACAGAAGACCGAAGGCTTATTGTATATTTTGACAATCTAATTAGGTTTGATCCAGGGGGTATCAGTGTTTTTTTGGGGTTGGGCGCCCTGTTTGACATTGTATTAAACACCGGGAGTGGATTGGCCTTAGGACTCCCCTGGACATGGATTCATTTCTAGTAATTTTAGACATCACATGGTCATTTTTACTCAAAACTATCATCTTCATGTGTTAGAAACTAATTAATAAATAAAATGTATTTGCCAAGATACTGTCATGAGCTGAAAATACAGTGTTTTCATCTCTGAAGTTTTGTTGTAGTAGTAGTAGTCCAGTTGTAACGATTGTAATTCTAGTACATCGATAGAATGTGGGGGCAGTCGTCATTCAAAGCCTATGACTGTATTTGGCCTAGTTTAGGAGGGGACTTCCTGATCTAGTTTCGCTGTGGCTACCCCCACGCCTTTTTCATGTCATGTCGCATACTCTAGCTGGTTTACTACGGCTGTTCTGATTCAGTCTCAGTTGTAAGTCCTTGTTCAACAGATGTGGAAATTACTGGTGTAGTGTTTCGTGTTTTCAGACAAAGCTCTTAGCTAGCTCTATCCACACTCTGCTGTGACAGTTCTACTAATGACTGAAGGTTATTGAGGAACCAAGAATATACTGTTCTGTGATCATGTAATTTTTATATCACCCCTCTAAAGATACTTATACATGTATCTAGACAGAATCTCTGTTGAAACAAAGATTGGAGAGCTTTGAACATCTGTTAAACACCACTGCGCTGAGAGTGTTCATTTCCTTTACACATGGTTTGGTGTACACTCTGATTCAGTTTCTTTGTTTAGGTAAGTTTTCTTTGCCATTTTTGTTTCTCTCCGCAATAATTATTATAATATAGGATATATATATACTGCGTTCTGTATAATAATTCTGTCATTATTCCTGTGGATTAAAAGAAATTGTTTAAATCAGAATTCAGCGGAAATTATACTTTAATACAAAAGAGAAATGTACAGCTTAAGGTGAGGACAGACACCTACATGTATCGTTTCAATATTTATCACCTTTTATTGAAAATTTAATATAAATTAGCACTCTTATACATTACAAACAATGAAATAAAAGTTGAAGGGGGGGGGGGTCATCATATCAGCTTATGTTATATGTTATCCACTAACGTAGGGTAGCCCCAATGTCTCGGATTAACGATGAAATGATAGTAAAGTGGAGAAAAATAAGCATATAAATTTCAATTGACATGTAAATAAATCACTGTTTTATCTAAGACATTTTTAATTGAAAAATGAGGGTCATTGGGTTACTTTTCTTTTAATGGACTAAAACTGGAAGTTTTTTTTTTACACTTTTCTATCTATTCCCATGTTATTCCTATTAAGTTGAGATGGTTGCCATGACAACAAATTTAAACGTATTCGAATAACAGTTTGCATACGTGTTTAAGAGTGATCGATCATATACGTCTAATACATGTATACCAAAAAATCAGATTATTCATATGAAACTGAATTTTGTACCTATTTGAAATGTATTAGGACCATAAATGGACCAGTTATCTACATATTTATGGAAAGACTATTTCATAAGCTAATATCCACAGGATCGTTCTATAGAAAAGTCCATTTTGTGCTGTTTTGATTGCTAGAAATATTAGCCTACATACACATGTACAAGTTGACGTTTGTTGATTTTAACTGTCAGTGACATTACTGACATAACTGTACTCAGTAGGTAATGGGCCAGGGTCGCTGGCATGGTTTGACAGGACTGGCAATACTGAAGTCTCCTGACAGCCCCGTTGACAATCTGACTTTTATCTGATTGTATCTCTCTAATTCTCTCCCAGTCCTCATTTCGCTTGAACAAGTATCAGGGGTCCTATTTCTTTGAGCTATTTCTTTGTTCTGATAGTATGGAGAACTATAATTACAGTTTCACGGAACATCATTGGTTAATGTTTTATGCATGCACATTTGTATACATGAGCAGTGTGACTAACGTCACAGGACCTACGAAGTAGAGTAGGCATTAGGACTCGAACGCGAACTGAACTCTTGGAAATCCCCACCCCCAGTTGAAATCCTGCCTATATTAAGATGGGCACCGCCCAAGTCCGAATCGCCAGTGATTTTCATCAAAAATCACCAGAAATTTTCATCAAAAGTAGGTCAGCTCAGAACTTGTTGGTAACAGTCTCCTAATGCGCCTTCATTCCAACAATAAATAACGATCGCCGATTTAATTTTACAATTTTTTAACTACAGGAAACAGATTGAATAATAAAAAGTTCAGTAGATTTCAAGCTTTACGTGTGAAAATACATTTACATCTCTTTAATGGTTTTCAGTGCCCTTGTCCAGGATCAAAACAACTTTTTGAATCGCATTATTTTCCCAACAATACAGCAAATTTTTATATATAGTACTATAGTAGAAAGGTAGCATTTATGTAGTTTATGGTAATTCAACTCCAGACCAACACCTTCTCTGCACAAGATAATAATGATTCTATGTCATTCTCCTGAGCATAACCGGTACAAAGACGAATAAATAGCGTCTCTACATCACGTTGTTATCTAGATATATGAGACAACACATTTTGGGTATCGTCATTTTGGGTATGACGGTTGATCGGTGATTTTCTTCATTAATAAACATTAAACCACCTCAGCTTCGTTGTGTGAATCAGAATTGCATTGCTGTGACACACCAACACACTCCATGGCAGTGATTCTGTATCCCCTAATCAAGGAATCAAAATGGATCAAGATTTGAAATGACAAGAAAAATTTAGACATATGTAATTTTTTGTTTAAATTATATCCCAGTGTGATATGTAGTCAATATTCAAGAGGTACAAAAAAACCTCAAAGTATGTGCTCATATTTTCACATCATGATCAAAGTTACTTTATCTAGTTAAATTCTACCCAAAGAAAATAAATTAAGACCCTTTAAACATGCCGTCTTGGCTTTGTTTCACCATTAGTAAACTTTTATCATTGTTGCTCACACAGACTAATCTGATGGATGATACCACATCTTTCTTTCTTCTGCTGGGTTATTGCACCAGGCTGACTTTTGGTTGATGTAGGATATTTAACCACCAGTGGGCAATTTGACCTGAATTTGTGGTCTGTGATGAAATGTTTGGATGTGAAATAGGATACACGTTAAAGGACACAGTTTACATATATCTATAACAATATACTGAATTGTGTGTATTGAGGCTGGCAAGTTGGTAATAGCAGTGTAGATAAATGCACTAACAAATGATGGAAAATTAGCATTTCCTATTTCATAAAAACAATTACGGATGGCATATCCCACCAGATTTTGTACAGTGAAACATACAGTCAAGGGTTCCCGATGGGCATGACAGTGCACTCGCTGAGCCATCATGAAATAATTAAAAAAATAATTATAAATCAAATTTTCATCAGAATTCGGTCAGCTCAGAACTTGCTGGTAACAATGCCCTAATGCACGTTCATGCCAAAAATCAAGGTTCTAATGTCAACGGTTCTCCTTATTTTGCCGACGAAAGGATTCGGATGGACTGACTGACTGACTCACTCATTACCGGACAATTTGCGATCTGTAGCCTACTTCGTAGGAATAGTGGTCAGTTAATTAAACCGACATATGTTGTTACGATACTTGTCACAGGCTATGTTTATTCAAAAATTTATTATCAAATTAAAGCTCCTCACCAAGTAAATGAGTGAAATATCACATTATCAGCTAATATTGGCTACTTTTTGACCATCTGCATGAACCCAGTCAAATATAATCTTGATAGAGATTTGCCTAGGTGTGTTTGACCTGATATATGAGTACAGTGGGTGCTAAGTTCCTTTCCCAGGTTTGTTTTGCATCTACATATATATCTCGATAGCTAATCTACAATGTAGATGTCGACAGTCGTCAAGCAGTCTGAATATTGTTTCGACATCCGATGTCACATATATGTGAAGATAAATACTTTCTCTTCATTGCTCGCTGTCGTCTTCTATGTAAAATGGTCCTTTTGTGTAGTAGGGGAAATGGAAATTGACTTCATTATGATACAACCCTATTAGATTAAGTGTATTACCCAGGACAAGGGTGTACAACACACAATGCTATGCGATTTGCTTTCCAATGTCTTCGTTACGTATTGGGAAGGACAAGACAATTGCCGTATATACATGTACACCCTTATATGCTGAATTCATTCGATTTTCACTTAGCCCTGCTCGTTAGTTTACCTGGTTTTAATTGAACTGGGCTGATCAATTAACTGGCTGTATCAATCCTATCTCAATGTCACCCATGCTTTTTGTATTGACTCTGTGCCTTGACAGCTCTGAGTTTGCTCAGTGCTGTGTTGTTACTCTGTGTGGAGTCAACAAGTCGGTTGTGTCACATTTCCTGGGCTTGGACCAGCTGTGACCCTTGGGTCTATAATGATAAAACCATTCTATTTCGGCCCAGCTATTCTATACAGAACATGCAACTAGCTTTGTAGATTGACAAGCCTTCTTCATCTAACATTTCTTTATCCTAATGTTGGCCACATTCTTTTTTTCACCTGAAGTGCATCTCCCCAACCCTAATGAGCCCCTTCCATGGGATTCACATAGCTTTTGTGACAGTTCTTGGTATAATACCAGAGTTAACGGTGATTGCTATTTGTTGTATTTATTTCTGTGTTTTAAGACATGAGCAGTGTGACTAACGTCACAGGACCTACGAAGTACAGTAGGCATTAGGACTCGAACGCGAACTGAACTCTTGGAAATCCCCACCCCCAGTTGAAATCCTGCCTATATTAAGATGGGCACCGCCCAAGTCAGAATCGCCACTGATTTTCATCAAAAATCACCAGAAATTTCCATCAAAAATAGGTCAGCTCAGAACTTGTTGGTAACAGTCTCCTAATGCGCCTTCATTCCAAAATAAATAACGATCACCGATTTAATTTTACATTTTTTTTTTAAAGGAAACAGATTGAATAATATAGGTTCACTAGATTTCAAGCTTTACGTGTGAAAATACATCTACATCTCTTTAGTGGTTTTTAGTGCCCTTGTCCAGGATCAAAACAACTTTTTAAATCACATTATTTTCCCAACAATACACCAAATTTTTATATATAGTACTATAGTATAGAAAGGTAGCATTTATGTAGTTTACGGTAATTCAACTCGAGACCAACACCTTCTATGCACAAGATAATAATGATTCTATGTGATTCTCCTGAGCATAACCGGTACAAAGACGAATAAATAGCGTCTCTACATCACGTTGTTATCTAGATATATGAGACAACACATTTTGGGTATCGGCAATCTGATGAATGTACTATTCCGGTTTCCTTGTTTCACATTATATTCTATGGCAGTTGATCGGTGATTTTCTTTATGATAAACGTTAAACCACCTCAGCTTCGTTGTGCAAACAGCGCTGAATTTTTGAGGGTATATGCAGTAGGGTATTTTTAGCCGGAGAGTAACTGATAGGCCTACTCATTAAATGCGATAAAACGCTGGAGCAAAACGGACCACAGTTTTCTTGGAAATGATGACATGTTTGGATGTGAAACAGGATACACGTTACAGGCTACAGCTTACATATATATAACAATATACTGAAGTGTTAATTATAAATCTAATTTTAATCAGAATTATTTCAGATCAGAACTTGCTGGTAACAATGCCCTAATGCACGTTCATGCCAAAAATCAAGGTTCTAATGTCAACGGTTCTCCTTATTTTGCCGACGAAAGGATTCGGATGGACTCACTCATTACCGGACAATTTGCGATCTGTAGCCTACTTCGTAGGAATATGGTGACCTTGACCTTGATTTTGGTGCATGACATTGTCTCCCGACCCGCTATGTACAGATACTGACACAATGTTTTTCAATATTTTTAATGATTTCCCTGATTTTGGGGTCACAGTGACCTTTGACCTCAGTGTGGGTATGCAACAAATCTTTTCCCCCTAATGAATTCACTCACAAAACATTGCAATTTTCAGACCACAATGACCTTTGACCTCGACCTCCATGTTGGTATGCGACACATCTCAACCTAGGTTATCCACTCACAAAAAAATTACAAACTGTCACAGATATAGCTTAGACACGAACGTATGAACTGAAATCACCATCATGTAATACGTTCGCCTTTTGGGTGGGCATATAAATCCTGTGCAGTTCACTTTTAACTAAGATCCACTGGCCTGAGTTCATATATATATATATATATATGTGAAATTCATGAAAAGTTCCCGATGTGGAACAGAACTGACGATATCCACATTATTATTATCAGCGACATTTCACAAAAACGAAGGCCCGCCCTGACGTTTTTGTCTGTCGTGTCCATGGAGAAGGATGATTTCCTCCTTGAATCCTTATAAAATTTAACACATATCCTCCTATATAGTTCTTCTTTCCTGGAACTAATACAATCTCTGACACATGGCACTCTGTACAAATAATTGAGAAACAAGGATAATTTTACCAAATTCTCCCAGGAAAACCCTGTTAACCATCCAGATACATTAGTGGTTTTGATGAATGGAGGCGGTGAAGACCTAAGAATTTCTGAGCCATATTTCCATGTCCACTGTTGAAAGATGAGATTGGGACATGTTATACAGGACTGGTGGAGAGATAAATTTCCAAGGCTGGGTCTCCCCTTGCTCAGCTGTGAACTGATTCATGTTCTGAATTGGAACATCCATCAGTCTGTCAAGGGGGCAGGGAGAGAGGGTCCAGATGAGGGGGTCTTACCTGTCGCCAGAATCACATATTTTTCCTTTCGACAATTGGTATTCAGAAACCTCATGTAGAGTCTGTTTTGTGCCCCTAGGCCCTCCTGATGTATTGCTCTGAATTATTTATGTGAAATAATGAACGGAGTATAATTCTGTTTTACCCCTTATCACAATAGCCATTTGTTAGGGCAGTAACGTGGAGAGAGTTAACACAAATAAATGCAGTAATTGTATCAGATAAATGTATTGGGTGGTTGATTTCAGTATATTGAGTTGAAGACGATTAGTTGGCATATCCATCCCACATGTACATGTATCAAGGTTTTTCTAAGTCATCCATCATGTATAATGAATATGAGCACAATTTTCGAGTGGGGGTTCAAGAGGGGGGGGGGGGGGGGGGGTATTTACATCAGGGTTCAGTGAATTGAAGACTCATTTTCTATGGTTTCTACAACCTACATGTAATGTGTCAGGTTTACAAGTCGGATATATTGGACATACGACCTAGATTTGCATGGCGCCATACAAGTGCATGTACACATAATTTGTATGCTGATTGGTAGTTTGTATGTAGGCCAAATTATTTGACAGCCATCACTTTTACCACAAAGTACAAAAAAAAAAAATTGCAGGTATTTGATAACCCAGGAATAAATTGTGAGATGGGACTAAATAACATTCACAGTATTTAAGTCCTCTAATAATTAATCGCTCTATTAGAATTCAATCACCCCCAGTTTTGTGGACAAAATTCAATATCATCGTAAAAATGATCAATGTCAAAAATTGTCAAATAAGGAAGAAATTATGAATTATGTGCATGATTTTGGATCATAAAGTCAAACTTCCTGTCGTCGTAATAAATTTGATCACCCCGTGATTTTGTGGCAAAAAATTTCATTTCCTGTGAATGAATTATTGGGGGAATTACCGTAATGTAAAAGTAACTTTTCTAGTACTGGAAGAAGCTGATGAAAATAAGATGGACACGATGATTTGGTGTCATTCACTTTACATATACAATCTGAGTCAATTTAACTAGAAATAATAACTGCAGGATTTGGCAACCTTTCGTGCTAAGAAAAAAAATAAGATTATGATTTGAAACGCCCTTAACAGCCATGGTGTGAATACTCTACAAGTTTATTTATAAGAGCTGTATTTTCTCCCAAATGTATTTTCTGTCCTTACCCAAATAATTTTGATTTATACCCCTGATAGGCCTCCAAAATGTTTGTTAATATGAAGTCTAAAATACAGATTCAAATTTTTCCAGGGATATCCCTTGAGAAACCCGTATTTGCCCCCCCCCCTTCATGTCGAATTGGGTAGAACTTTTACAGTATTACCTTGTAGACGACTGAATTCTTAGAACTATTACTGTATTACCTTGACTTGATAAGGGGGTCTGGCCTGGAGCCATTAAAATCACCGATGTGTAACGGGTTAAGTACTTACTGTCTGGTGGACTTCTAGACAGTATGCAACACATGGCCCTCCTCTACCTGGCCATTAAGCTCATTACAGGGAGGTAATTGTGGGTATAGGGTTATACCCTGACACGGTCGCCATTCTACTACCTGTGTACTCGCACAAATACATGTTATTATCAACATATTATGTACATGTTGTTGCACAGGTAAACAATCAACTGTTTGCTCGTGTCCAATAAATTCAGTTACATATACATGTTCCATTCCTGCATTTTTTCTTCACTCCTTTCTTTTTGAGGGATTTGTATTCATGATTGGTTCTAAATGTTTAGAAAAGTTTCCATGATAATCATATCTTAATCTCAGACTCCAAAATGAAGTTCTATCCACAATTATTCTTCTCCCACATTTGAGAATTTTTGCAATATACATACATGTAATGTTCGATGACGATGTTTTCTCCATTGCAGAGCTGTTTCGTGTTATCACACAGATATATATTCCTCATACATGAATTCTTCATACCGATGAGAATAACATTTTCTACTTTCATGTTTTTCAGGGCGATCAAGGCCTTCCAACAAGTGCTTTATGTCGATCCAGGCTTCAGCCATGCTAAAGAGGTCCACATTAGGTTAGGGTTGATGTTTAAAGTCATCGCCAAATATGAGGCTAGCCACAAGGTAAGGGGGACAATCCATCCATTCTCGCATTCCTTTCCTGATGAAGGAAACCTTTTCTTCTTAATTATGAACTCCTGCTGCGGTGTTTTAATAGATGTGAAAACTATGATTTGGAGAAAGATGAAATGTTATTATAGAGATTAGAGAACTACATGTACCCTGATTATTCTAACAGCATCGTATAAAATTGTCTGCTTACTCTTCACTAAAGTGAAATACACGTATTTGCCCAGTGGCCGGCCTTGTGCCATACAAATAATCATTTCTTCATAATTATGTCAGTTGCATACTTTGCAACACTGAAAATAAAGGTTGGTCATCACAGGAGAATCCAATGGTATAATACCTATCGACCATCCTAGCTTAGTCAGTGGAGCATCAGTGCATTTAGCTGGAGTCCTGGGTTTGAAACCTGCTAAAAACTAATTCACTCCCTTCTTTCTAAAAATAATTTCATGTCCTTATTCACCCGGTGTCCTCATGGACAGGTTGCATTGTGCCATACCGAATAATCATTACTCAGTGAAACTCAATCTTATTTGATTAGATAATCTGCAGTTTACACACAATGACTGCAGTCTCTCAGATTGTCACGATGACTGCAGTCTCTCAGATTGTCACAATGACTGCAGTCTCTCAGATTATCACAATGACTGCAGTCTCTCAGTTTGTCACAATGAATGCAGTCTCTCAGTTTGTCACAATGACTGCAGTCTCTCAGTTTGTCATAATGACTCCAGTCTCTCAGATTGTCACAATGACTGCAGTCTCTCAGTTTGTCACAATGACTGCAGTCTCTCAGTTTGTCACAATGACTGCAGTCTCTCAGATTGTCACAATGACTACAGTCTCTCAGATTGCCACAATGACTGCAGTCTCTCAGATTGTCACAATGACTGCAGTCTCTCAGATTGTCACAATGACTGCAGTCTCTCAGTTTGTCACAATGACTGCAGTCTCTCAGATTGTCACAATGACTGCAGTCTCTCAGTTTGTCACAATGACCGCAGTCTCTCAGATTGTCACAATGACTGCAGCCTCTCAGATTGTCACAATGACTGTAGTCTCTTAGGGACGGTATCCAACCAGCGTTTGCTGTTGAGACGTTTTAAACGATGGAAAAAAACGCTCAGCTACTACACCCATCGTTTGCACCATCGTTTTTTTTGTGTAGCAAACGATCAAAAAAACCATCACCGGAGACGGCCGAAGGTACCGCTGTCGTTCGGAAGAAACCGTCGTCGTTTGGAAGACACTGACAAAAGACGATCGCACGTGTTAAGCTGCGCATAAATACACACTGGGTGAACAGGCCGTGCCTTAGCTCTCAACTGCACACATGTGTAACAAAATATAGCGCTATCAGCGAATGTGAAAACGGGTTTAACACAGGGGAAATAAATTACACTTTAATCGCCTTCCGCGTTTGTTTTAAAGGTTTGATTACGAGAAGTCGCTGTTTGTGTGCAAAATTTTCTATGAAAATGACAACCATCTAGCTGTGATAATGGAAGTGTCACGTACGCAAATAAAACTGAATGGTTTAATAACACCCTCCCCATGTATGCACGGTGTAAAAAATTTCTTTGAATAGGCCGGAAAAGGTAATCAACAGATAACTCTGCCGATATCTTACTGATCTGAATTATGTTCAGTTATTATTTAACTTAAAGAAATGCCCGTTTCAAAAATATTTAGGTTGATAAATATTTCCTTGTTATTCAGGGCGATACGGAAGTCTACCGTGGAAAAATGGTGTTGATTCGCCTGGAAATTTTCGCGATAATGCCGACACTAGGTTTTGATCCCTTTCCTTGAAAACGCATGGATGCAATAGAAATCTAAATAAATTATGAGTATTATGGGACCATGAAACTATTATATGATTTTTGTATCTTCAGCGGTTTTCTTGTAATGTTTACCGGAAAACGTGTAACACGATTTGCGGGGAATTCCACTGAAATTCGCCCACTTCAGAGCACGTTTTAATACCTCACTGGCAAATCATGTTACACTTTTCCCAATAAATATAACATGAAAAGAGCTGAAGAGACAGAAATGATATTTATATTTTCATGATCCTATAATACTCGAGATAAAAATGTATTTAAATATTTTATTTTATGAATGCGTTTTCAAGGAAATTGATAAAAAAAACAACTAATGTCGGTATATCGCCGAAAATTCTCGGCAAATCGACCCTGTTTCACGTTAAATAAACCAAAAAATGGAAAGGTTTCTAATATGTTATTTGGCCTGTGTACTGTATTGCAGTCCATAGGGAAAATCAACACGCTCGTTTAGCTTTAATATTTTAGAAATATCGCAATTTATTCTACGGGTCTGTCTGAAAAAAACCCCCAGCTTGTGTACGGTCAAGGAGCACACGCGTACACGCACGTGGCCTTCCATTTCGACTGCGGTTTATCCCCAGCATAGAAAAGTCGACACAGGACTGCTCCCGCATGGCGGGAAAATAAAGACCGGTGTAGAACACGTGTCTGTCGAAACGTTCATGGCGATATACCAGATCAGAAAAGAAAACGCTATATTCACGATCCTTCAATTCACAAGTCGAATACATTAAAATTATCCAGAAAGTTTCTAGAGCTATACTTTGATGGGTGCCATGAAAAAGAATTGTCACAGGAGAATATTTGGTGACCCTGATAGAACATCGCTACTTGAGAGAAAGTGGAGGTGTGAATTTCCATTGAGTCTTCATTCAAGCATTTTTAATGTTTTAGATTGAAGGGAATTTCTCGGCAATGCGCTGAGACAGATGTATTTTTGACAACCAATCTTTTATTTGAGACTTTATCGAAACAGATCCAAATATTTGATTATCGGTGTTTTATTTATTATGGTCAACTTAACGCACTTTTATTCTACATTGAAGGTTTGTTTGCTCCATGGACATATTGAAACTAGAGGAATGACCGCCTTTTCTCCGGATAATATTATTCGCATATCCACATATTTCTTCGTTATGTTTATGTTTTGTTGTAAGATTCTAACCAATAAACATATGATTGTGCAAGAAAGTCCCATATCCCTATCCAGCAGGACTATACGTGGAAGAAACTAATTTCCGGTGAGCATATAGGTAAGAATCCTGCTTGATTAGTAAACAATATTGCCAAGCTGTCAATTTATTGTCTAGCCATAATAATAGTAAAGTGATCAGCTTTCTTGTCTGTTCTATTGGTCTACACACAGCTTGACTTTCGAGCCACGAAGGACGCAAGAGTTACTTCCGGAGGCGGCATCCACGGGCATTTGCTTTATTACTACCATAATTCAAATAAATGGACGTTCACGGGAAGTATCGCTGAAGGGATTGTTCATTTCAAAGACATTATTAAATAAAAGGCAACAAGTGTCTTTGATTTTATACTTTTTGTTTATTCACAGTTGCACATTTCCGGGACAGTTTTAATTGATCACTCCGGGCTCTAAATAAGCCATGCAGTTTTGTTCCATGAAAAATATATTTAAGTGCATTTCTGGAAGGTTGGACATATATATATGATCTCATCTTTAGTACTATACACATCGTCTTTCACATCCAGCTTATTTGTTTCTCACCACAACCGATACTTCATTCACTATGGAACAACATACAGGAAATCAAGGTAAGTTCACATAAATTTTATTACTGATCGTATGCATTGCATTGTTGGAATAAAATATTGTTTAAACCAATAACAAAGAGAGATCAACAAATATGCGCTATGAAGAGTAATAAATGACATGTGAGAAATTGAGGAATTAACACGGTGGGATACAGCCCATAGCAAATTAAGAAGTAATAAACAATGGTTATTTTGATTACCCACTCGAATCCCAACGGCGAAACAAGACTAGTTAATTCTTGTTAATTACATACACGATCTCTCATAACTGGATCGACGATACCAAGTGACAAAATAATCTCTCTGTATGAAAATGTCATGCGGCGTTGCTCTAAAAGTTGTAAATGTACAACCACGGGTATCCGACCACGGGTATCGAAATTACAAACTTCAGATGAATAGAGTACTCATCACGTATAGATATTTGCAGATGTAACTTTAAAAGCTTACCAAACAAGGCGCGCTTCAAAAGCGCAAATTGAACAAAAACAAAATTATGAGTTACACCATTAGAAAACCGTTATCTATGGTGAATGTCTTGTAAATTTCTGCGTTTACGCATCGTCCTGAAAGAGAAAAAAATATACGCATTAGATTCTAATGTTTCACTCGACATTTATCTGTAATCAAACGTAATAATAATTGTTAAAGTAAAACTATGATCATCTCATTCCAAAAATTACAAATATTGTCCATAAAACAAATAAACGACTACCAGGTGTTAATTTTTGTTGACAAATTTTTCAATCATACAGACCTAATTCCAAACACTTTCAGATCATATTTTTCAAAATTATCTGTTGTCCACAGGTACCCAACTAGACAGGCTAAATTAAATTTATATCGCGATTTTTACTACTCTGACTTATCTTCTTATAGTACTAAAATAAAGGGTCCTAAAATATGGAACAATTTACCCTCTCAGTTAAAATCTCACGTTTCGCTCTCATTATTCAAATCGAGGATATAATCGTATTTATTCCTGGAACATAATTAGACATCTATTCTGTTTGCCGTCTGTGGAAGTTGGAAATTAAATTTGTGTTTTTGTCTCACTATGATAGAGTTTACCGCATATTATCATCTTTGTAAATATAATAATTATTTTGGGATAAAACAAACCCCTCGGGGTTTTCATCCCGCCACTATTATATTTTGTTTACTAAACATTATTGTTATGCATGGTGAAATAAAAATCAAATCAAATCAAATGGTAATCTAGAACTGACTTTTTTGAAGCCGCCTTCCAAAATGCGCAAAGCCCGTATTCTGCAAAATACATAAGATTCGAATCGCACGTTCATAAAACGATATCATGGTTCCATAATATTTTGTTTATTAACGAATTACACCGTAACCGATTCTAAGATATAGTCAAGCAGCACACGTATAGCAAAAATCTGGAGAAAAAAAACAACATTAATTTGTGTTCCGTTCTCATAATCCGTTTTTCACGGCCTCAAGCGACACAGCCGTTGTTGTTGTTTTTGCGTCTGTATAGCGGGACTACTTTCGAGCCGATCGTTTGCCAGGAGACTTTCAATCGTTTGCTAGAAAACGTCTGCACCTTTGTTCGAGGTGTGAAAGACGACCGGCACCCTTACCGTAGGTTGCCGGAGATTTCCGGCGATCGTCTTTATCTGACCGGCGTTTTTTAAAAAACGATCAACTCATACACCCATCGTTTGCATCGACGTTTTTTTTCATCGTTTAAAACGTCTAGCAAACGAACGTTGGATGGATACGGTCCCTTAGTTTGTCACAATGACCGCAGTCTCTCAGTTTGTCTATCTGTGGTCTTTCACACACAATGACTGCAGTCTCTCAGTTTGTCTATCTGTGGTCTTTTACACACAATGACTGCAGTTTCTCAGTTTGTCTATCTGTCGTCTTTCACACACAATGACTGCAGTCTCTCCGTTTGTCTATCTGTGGTCTTTTACACACAATGACTGCAGTCTCTCAGTTTGTCTATCTGTGGTCTTTTACACACAATGACTGCAGTCTCTCAGTTTGTCTATCTATGGTCTTTTACACACAATTACTGCAGTCTCTCAGTTTGTCTACATGTATCTATGGTCTTTTACACACAGTGACTACAGTCTCTCAGTTTGTCTATCTGTGGTTTTTTACACACAATGACTGCAGTTTCTCAGTTTGTCTGTATATGGTCTTTTACACACAATGACTGCAGTCTCTCAGTTTGTCTATCTGTGGTCTTTTACACACAATGACTACAGTCGCTCAGTTTGTCTATCTATGGTCTTTTACACACAATGACTGCAGTCTCTCAGTTTGTCTATCTATGGTCTTTTACACACAATGACAGTTTGTCTAAGGTCTTTTACACACAATGACTGCAGTCTCTCAGTTTGTCTATCTATGGTCTTTTACACACAATGACTACAGTCTTTCAGTTTGTCTATATGTGGTCTTTTACACACAATGACTGCAGTCTCTCAGTTTGTCTATCTATGTTCTTTTACACACAATGACTGCAGTCTCTCAGTTTGTCTATCTATGGTCTTTTACACACAATGACTGCAGTCTCTCAGTTTGTCTATCTATGGTCTTTTACACACAATGACTGCAGTTTCTCAGTTTGTCTATATATGGTCTTTTACACACAATGACTGCAGTCTCTCAGTTTGTCTATGGTCTTTCACACATATTGACTGCAGTCTCTCAGTTTTAAGGAGAGTGGTCACTCTCTCTTCCTCATCACACCCCTAAATTTTTGTCCAGGAAATGTTTGATCACTCCTGCATCACTCTCGGAAAACAAAGTCCTAGAGAGTTATCAATAGCTGGCAAAGATTTCACAAACACGAGTCACAGGCTTCTCGGCCCAATGGGCCATTTCTATTATTTTCTCTATTATAAGAAAGAAAAACCCTAACTTTTGTTTTTCCCATCTTTCAGCATTTCCGTTCAGCTCTGACAGACTCCAACCCTGGCTCGTTGTCCAAACCGGAGAGTAAGTGTTCAAATTTTATGAGTGTTTAAATTATAATATTGCCTAATTTTTCAAAAGTAAAAGATTGGATATGAGATATCCTTCAAGGGAAACCAAATAAAACCGGTGGGAATGGAAGCTGATAAACATGTTGTGATTTGTGACTGTATCACATCCATACTATTGGTTTTGAGAAAAATATATATTTTATCCTGATTCTGATCATTCAGGGTAATGGGGATCGCCAGTCACACTAGGCGGTGCTAGTGCTCCAACAGGTAAAGAAGACGTGGCATCATAAAAAGAACAATCATAACGTCATTACATTATGATGTTGCCTTTGTGATGTCCAGAAAAAGACCTGTGCATTCGCCATTTACTTCTTGGTACACGCAGCCACCTGGCGTCAGTTTGAGCTGGTGAACCCCATTATTAAAATAAAAAGAAAATACATTTATTAAACTTGGATATTCAATACGGTGAAACCGACCATGCTTGGGACCAGATTATAGTGTCGGTTTTTACAGGCTTTTGGTGTATCAAGGTTCAAGATACCTTAAATTTTAAGTATTGGGACCCAAGATAATGTTGGTATTTAGAGGTTGGTCAGTTTACCCAGGTGTCGGTATTCACAGGTTTCACTGTACTTTCAAGATAATAAAATACTTGGACGTACATGTATACATAATGTTTCCTGTATTTTCCTTTCAGTTCGCTTCCATATTGCTCACCTGTTGGAAGTTCAGGTAAGAAAATATTGACACTTGGCTAAAATATAAATTACAAATAATGTTCCCTATTTTGGGGAGATCTTTAATTTGGGCTCGACGTTGTAGCATGTAATCTGTCTATCCTATAAACCACAAAGTACATATATATATAGAATACATGTATTTTTGCCATAACGATGTGCAATCACATCAGATTTTCTTCTCGAAACCGAATCCTAATTCCATGTCGACTGTTTGTGTGACAGCGGACAGTATTGTGTACATGGCAGCCATCGCTCATATGTTCTCATGAATATTCATACAATCACAGATTGTCAGCAGTAAATGCTCTATTGTCTGCCCATTGGAGGGAGGGAGGAAAAAACCCATAAATCTTAAACTAAAAACAGCTTCTGTCCGACTTTCTGTCCTCCAATGTCGCCTGTCACTACACAATGAACTTTACGATGTCCTTGATATTGGGTATATGAAAAGGCAAAGTTGAGAACGGGAGACTGCACGACACATAACCATGTTAGAGCAATAAATAACCTAGAAGACAACCTGTAATTACTAGCTCTCCAGTGTTTACAATGGCTGCTGAAAGCTGATGGATAACCAAGCGTATAAATCAATTTGCTCCGCATCCAGCATGCTCTCACTCACCCGATTCAAATGCATGCCATTGAAATAATTTGAAGGAATAATACAGAAATTTTCCGCTAATTAATTACCCCATTCTTGGTTTGTCGTTTATACCTCTATTTTATACTCAATGTAAATTTGCGAAATTAACAAATAGGGGTAGATTATTCAATTCGTATACTGTAACAAATGAACACGGTCGAGACTAACAATATTCCCATCTCATTTCTTGGATGTCTGTTTATTGCGAGCTGAAAAAAAAAAGATAGGGCTTTCGGTTTTGTCAATAAAAAATCAATTCAAATCTGACCTCTACTTGAACCTGATTTAGTAAGAAAAATATATCAGTTCTGTTATTTCATTGAAATCCTTTAGAAATTTAAATAAATTATAGCTACAGGTACATGCAGCAGAGAATTTTGAATTTGTGGAATTTTCCAGTTAATGTGTTCTTCGAACCTGAGGTAAAACGTTATAATGATGCTATTGCCGTTCCGGTATACACATCAACAGTGGTCAGTTCGGTCTATTGTACATAGCCAACATATGTACTGCACTATTGAGGAAATGGCATCAATAAATCTGGCATATGCTTCAGTTTGTGATCAGGGTATTAGCCAGGATTAAAAAACTGCCTGTTCAAAAATTCCATTTTGCCAAATTTTACCTGTTCACTTTCTATTTTCTCCTATCTCTGCCATAGATATTCCAATATTTGCCTGTCCAAATGTGGAATATGCCTGTCCAGTGGACAAACATTGTGTTTGTGATGTTCCACATGTTTTCTGACAATTTTCTATCCTTGTGAATTTCAGGGAAAATACAAGCAGGCTAAAGAACTGTATGACCAGTTTTCACAGGGAGAGTGCAGTCCTAATGCTATCAAAGCCAGCGCACTCAGGCAGCTAGGTATGTCATGATAGGGTGGAGATGAGGGTCTGGAGGTGAGGGGTGCAAGAGGATGGTTCACTGGAATCCCACGCCCTGCACACTATGGAATATTAATGAAAAGATGACTTCACTGAAAAATATTTCACATTCATTCAACTATTAATGGACATGAGATAAATATTTTACTGTTTGAGAGCACATACTTCCAGTAGATACTCTAATAATTCAATCACATGAAGTGAAATTTTCCACTATTAAATGATCAAAGTGATCAAATTTATTGGAAGAAGAAATTGACAAAGTATTTCAAATTCATGCGAATAATCCATTATTCATCCCTGCAATTCCTCCCTTATTTTCTGTTTCAGGCTGGCTATATCACACAATAGATCAGTTTGGGGACAAAGCTCAGAGGGTGCCACTCGCCATACAGACACTCCAGAAATCTATTGAGGCCGACCCCAATAACGGACAGACTTGGTATCTCTTAGGAAGGTACATCTTTGTTTTTCTTTGAATCTGTTATACGTGAATGGCTGAATATAATATCTCTGTTGTTTATGTTTACGTTTATCATGTGTATGTATTTCATCTAAATTTCATTGATTATCATCATCTGAATTTTGTGGCCCGCTCACGACTGATTTGATCCAATCTGTGTGAACAACTTTTTCAGCGAATAATCAACAGTCAGATTTGATGAACTCAATTGGTAACCCTATGTTACCCACTTCAGTGCTGAACCGGCATGGGTTCGAGCCCAGCTGGTCCATGTGTGAAAGTTTGTCAGTTACTTGCTGACGGGCGGTGGTTCTCTCCGGGTACTTCGGCTTCCTCCACTGACCAAACTCACAATATGAGTGAAACAAACTTGAGTGTGACACTAAGCCAAACCCCCCTACTTCAGTGCACGTAGCCCTTAGTTATTGGCCTGTCCTATGTCGGCCGAGTACACTGTTCTCTGATAAATGTATAAACGGATGTATTCAGCCAAATAGGGTCCAACTTTAATTGTGATGTTACATCACTCAGTTTTGATTTTGTGTTAATCCTTTGTTTTTCATGCACAACAATATTTTGAAAGACTAAATTCTCGCATCAGTGAACGCGTTTACATCAAATTATCTTACTGGAGAAGGATTCTATAAAGCACTAGTATAATTTTGTGGAAGAATGACTGAGGCCAATGTTGACATTGCACCCCAAGGTACTGGTGCACAAAATTTTTAAATAAAATATTTAGGATAAAGATCAATTTTGAGTTTGACGATGATGCTATCATTCATGAGGATTTACGACACTGTTACAGTCATTCTTGATCATGAGGATTTACGACACTGTTACAGTCATTCTTGATCATGAGGATTTACGACACTGTTGCAGTCATTCTTGATCATGAGGATTTACTAGTTGAGCTGTTATTGGTTGGCCTTACTTATTGCTCTCTTATTTTGAAGGTGTTATTCGAGCCTGGGGAAGGTCCATGATGCCTTTGTCTCCTATCGTAATTCGATTGAGAAGTCTGAGGCCAGTGCTGACACCTGGTGTTCTATAGGGTATGTACATGCATCCAGCAATCTACTTTCACTTTCTATATATAAATATCATTGCAGAGTTAACTCCCTTGTAACAAATTTCATTCTTAACACTCTGTGAACAAGGGGACAAGTAATATTGATTTTCCCCAGTGGAATAATGATGATCATGGTTTCACATCCATTCTAGATGTTGAATATTATATTTTGGGTGATAACAGTTTAACGAGTAAAGTTGAGAGAGTAATGGATGTCTATTTCTACTACTCAAATGCTGTAGAGTTTGTAAATAATCTATGGTTGGCTCCTCATAAATCAATCTGTGTTTGGTTTCTCCTAAATTAATCTATGGTTGGCTCCTCGTAAAGAAATTTATGGTTGGCTCCTCATAAATTAATCTATCCGTGGTATTCCTAGGTGTGAAAAGGAATAGGACCCAACGTTGTGATATGACTGAAATATAGTTGAAAGCGACATTAAATCATATTCACTCACTCACTCATGTACCACAGCTCCATTGCATGGTCAAAGTCATATGTCATTGATGTTCTTGTGGACAAAGGTAAATAAGACTCAAACAGGTGGTCAGTATGCATTTTCATGGGTCAATAAAGTCATTTCAGAGTTGTGTACAGTTTGAAATCCAACAGTTTGGTTTGGCATGGGGTAAGTCCACCCACCCACTGACCTTTTGACCTTAAACAGCCTCATTCAACTGTGGGGTTCCTGGGTGTGAAAACGAATGGGACTCCTCTTGTGGGGTCCCGGGTGTTAAAAGGTATAGGACCCTACCCGTGTGGTTCCCGGGTGTGAAAAAAAAAATAGGAACCAAACGCATGATATGGATGAAATAATGTTGAAAGTGAGGTTAAATCATAGTCATTCACTCACCCATTGGCCATTTTCCAATGACCTTACCTTATTTGCAATTGAACCTTGGGACATGAAACCATTATTATGGCGTTTTCTATGGAGTGCATTCAAAAGTTATTTAAAGTGCAATGGTGCATTATGAATAAATGGTGTAGATTAACCAGTTATATATGTGAAAGGAAAGAAAATTTTTGAGAGCAAACCATGGATATTTATGCCATTCTTCTGGAGATTTAATTTCAACGTTACGAACTGTCTAACCTCAGTTTATTTCTGGTGTGTTTTTAGTGTGCTGTATCAACAGCAGAACCAGCCTATGGATGCGCTCCAGGCGTACATATGTGCTGTACAGTTGGACAAATCACACACTGCTGCCTGGACTGATCTGGCGGTACTCTACGAGACATGTAATCAACCCCATGATGCGCTCACCTGCTACATTAATGCTTCTAGAGGTAAGCATACCAGCCTGTGGACGTTACTGTTATGAATGCAACAATTAAGCCTGACTGTACTGCGATGGTGTAATTGCTAGAATGTCCGTCTTGCAAGCAGGAGGCTCTAGGTCGATCCTATGCCAAATCATATCTAATACCTTGAAACCAGTCCTGAACTTGTTGCTTTCTTGCTTGGTGCTCCACTTTAGGAGGATAGATCAAGGACTGATCAGACGGATATCCAGATCATGTGACTTGGTTAAGTATTACATGTATGTGTGTCTGTTACACAGTGCTCAGTGAGGCAGCACTATAGAATGGCAGCATTGGGACTTCTCTGTCACATGTATGCACACCATCATGAATGACTGAAAATTGTTGAAAGCTACGTTAAATCCTCTTTACTCACTCGATACACACTTGACCAAATTCCAGGTTCTCATATTCATCTGAGATGGGTAAGCATTTGAAATCGCTGAAGTGCCTAGCTCACAAACTTTTGATTGTGTCTCCTACAGCAATAGTATGTACTTATGCAATGAATTCATCAGACCTTGCTTGAACTTTATAACACTGTAGCATAATTCTGTAATATATATCTTTTGGACTAAATGGTTCACAGCAGAAATCCGATATTGACAGCAGTCCTGTATACACAATTGACTTTTCTGTCTATTCCAGGTTCAGTAAATGACAATATTAATACCAGAATCAAGTTTCTGCAGCAACATTTGAGTAACCTTCCAATGCAACATTTTCAAAACAAGTAAGTAGATTTGAAACGAGGGTTGGAAAAAACTGTTGTGACAAGTTCAGGGCATCATAAACTATTATTTAACCTACATCACTGTTCTGAATCGAGGCTCTTCTAGAATACATGTATGAAAAAAAAACTTGCACAAAATACACCGGATCCCTTGGTTTAGGTCTTCATATATCAACATGGGAGACCTGAAAGTTAAATTTTTCCAGGAATGGTATTCTCATACCTAATTATAAGATTGGCTATAATCTATCCGTTGTAGAACCAAAACATTGCCCAGCATCGAAGAAGCTTGGCGTCTACCCATCCCAGCTGAGCTGACATCACGACAAGGGGCCAGCAACAACAACAACTCTGCTCAACAACATGTGAGATTTTCTCAGTGGATCATAATTATTTGCTGAAATTTTCATATTGACTTTATTTTCTAACACATGGATCAAAAATATCACATTTCATACATTCTATAACAAAGTTTCCGTCTTGTGTTTTATTCTACTATATTCTGTATTCTTGATGATATGGAAAATTTTGAAGAAGAAAAACAATGCTTCAGTAGTTGGCAGTCTTCACATGGGCAACCCTGGGCAATTCACTTGTGCAAATTATTGCATAGAATATTGTTCGCAATATTTTAATTTAAAACTAGTCTCTTTCGTGATTTATTACTTCCAGCCCCTGCAACAAGCACATGCTCAACCACTTCATAAACCTATGATGCCTTCCCAACCTACGATGCCTCTATCCCACTTTGTCACTGGTATGTCGCCCCCGGTGGCTGGGCATCCTACCGGGCCTGGAGAGAAAAGCAAACCGAAGAAGAAGGCTAGAAAAAGGGTGAGAAATGGTCTTGTTTTTGAGACAATTTTTTGTACAGTTACTGAAATCTTGTGTGGAGTAATACCTCTAATAATTCAATCCCCCTATCAATATTCAATCACCCCCGATTTTTGGGGACATTTGGCTGTTCTGATAAATTTGATCACCCTCTAAAATAATTGAAATAAAAGAGGAATAATGGATTATGTACATGCATGATCTTGAACCATTTTGTCGAATTCCTGTTCTAATAAATTTGATCACTCCCAGCTTTTCTGTTGGGAAATTTCACTTTCTTTGATTCAATTATTAGAGTGATTACTTTAACCGGATCCGTGACAGATCTGAAATCTATATTGACCCGCACCTGATTCCCTGGCCTCTAAAAAACGCGAAGGCATCAGGCACCCTTGCCCTGATCAGGAAACTTTGATGCATTTGCAACTCACCCTATCAAATCAAGTGTCAATCGGGTCTCCTAGTCAGAATAGGGTCATCTGAGTAAATCAGGTTTGACCTACAAGAAGTAACACAACCCTTACAGACTTGAGGTGTACACCTCAAGTTGAGGTGTAGTCGAGGTGTACCTGAGGTGTACACCTCAACTTGAGGTGTAGTTGAGGTGTACCTGAGGTGTACACCTGATTTTCTTTTTCAAGATGTATACACCTCAAGTACACCTCATGGACTTTGAAAAAATATTTTTGTAATTTACCTACACCTCAAGTACACCTTATGAACTTTGCCAAAATATGCATGTACCTCAAGTACACCTCTGGAACTTTGTCAAAATATACGTGTAATCTACCTACACCTGAAGTACACCTCATGGACTTTGTCAAAATAGATATGTTATATACTACACCTCAAGTACACCTTATGGACTTTGCCAAACTATGCATCAGGGGTCGAAATTTACACCTGTCTACCTGTCCCAGACAGGTATTTTTTGCAAGAGACAGGTAGAAAAATAAAGTACCTGTCTCTGGTGACAGGTAGCCAAATATTTCTTTTTGATGTTCAATCTTTAAATTTGGTCATGTCACTTCAAAGAAGATGCTAGTTATTGCATGGAAACACATAATGATCTAAATAATAGTAATTCTAAATAAATGCGTCAGATCCGTCGTTCATTAGGCGGCCGTCGTCCATGAAGAGTTTCCAAAGGTCCAAAATCCAAAGGCCCAATCTAGGCCCATAGGCTTAGTTAACAACTTTGCCATTGTAATTCGACATTGCAGGTCATTTTCAACGATGGCGTGTTCTGTTCAGGTAGTCTTTTGTGGAGACGGGTAGAAATTATATTTACCTGTCACCCTAGACAGGTAAATTTTTCGAAACATTTCGACCCCTGTGCATGTACCTCAAGTACACATCTGGGACTGTCAAAATATACTTGTAATTTCCGTACATCTCAAGTTTACAGATTTCACTGCCCATCAACTAAATGTTTTATTTATATTTCAAAGTACATTTCTTAGTTCATTTAAGATCTTCACAAGCGCTATATTTTAAAATAAATCAATAAATGGGTTGACTAACTGTAAATCTCATACACCCTCTATGAATAAAAGAACCATAGTGACACATGTGAACACTTGACAGGTCATACCTTGTTTTCCAGTTTACAATACATAAAATCTACTTCTGCTATTTCTTGTGTCAGCTGCATACACATTCTCAGCTGGAGCTCTTCTTTTATTATTTTCTTAATACTTTTTAACTCTATGTCTCAGTTGGATGTTCCTGCCTTAGTCTAATATTCTATTGTAACATACACCAATTCAGTCTGACAGTTTGAAATAAGTACAGCCCTTGTTCAATTAACAAATTAATAATTAACAGTGAGGGATACCTCATGATTTTTGTCAAAATATATACTTGTAATTTACCTACACCTCAAGTACACCTCATGGACTTTGCTAAAATATGCATGTACAAAAGTATACAAGTATGTACTTACACCTCATAATTTATCTACACCTCAAGTATATTTCATATACACTCAGCCCTCCAAGTAAGTGGCGAACGCTCGTTCAGGTTACCAGGAGGTTACCGAGTTTGATTTTCCGGCGACCGTTTGTCCGTTCGCGATGTTAAGCTGTGATCGTCTGTGGATAAAATAAAAATACTGTCTGTTGTCACACAGGCCAAATTGGCCTTTATTGTTTGCTTGTTATTTCTTCATAACTGTAACACTTCAATCTGATTTCTGTATCCTCGACTGACCGGTTTGTTTTCGTTGAAAGATCGAATCAAATAAACAGGCTATTCATCGTACACGCAGTTTTACAAGTTACTGTCGCCCCGAAGGCATGGAAATTCCCCAGGTCGGAAACCCCGTTTCGTTTGATACTGCCGCAGCAAAGCCTGGTTCCCTACGATAAGTAGGTCAGTCGGAGTTTACTGAAACAAATCAGTCTGGTGTGCAGTGTGCGCGCATCAACGTGCATCGTACGTTTGACAGTTGGCATCTGCTGTGTTTGTTCAATACTTTGTTAGAAATGTCAACGAAATCCAGAGAAACTGAGAACATTTCTGAAATGACAGTTTCATCTCTTCTTCCTTTACAAAGTTCACAGTGAAGACAATATCACTAAGTGGAGTTGCAAAATTTGCAGTCGGCATTTTGCGGACATTCGTTCACAATCAACACTTCACGGAAATTCGCTGGCTTGAATTATATCATACGCCGATGGCGTTGATTATGTACATAAAAGCAATGTTTCCAGACACGTAAAACCTGGATCTCTTCAAGCCTGGGCTAAAACCAATCTCACCGGCAAAGATGACAGTCAAAGTGAAAGTAACAAAACAACAACAACAACAACCACCACTCAAACCCCGGCGGCGAGACAACTGTTTGAAAAAAAATGCACGAACACAATATTGAAATCATATCAATACAGCATATTTAATGAAATGAAGGACAGTACTCAAGTTGTATGTAGTTTAATATATAGTTTTATTTCATCAGTACACAGGTAACTTCAGTTTTACTGTTTCAACAAAGCTGAAACCAAAACAGTTCAAAATATCAATTACAACTGACTATTCACTGAATTTTATCAAAATTGCTTCATTTAATAATGTATTATCATTGCTGTCAATTATGTGTTCAAGTCAGCCAAAAATTGAGAAAACCGTACAACAGCGACACTCACAATGACATCCTCACAATCACATTAATTTTGTAAAAAGTGCCAAATTTTAAATATTTCATGACAGTCAGTATCCATTCAGATGCTTCTACTGAAAAACATAAACTAACATTTTAGATGATATTTAATAATTAATTACATGTAAGAGCACAAAATTCATTTCGTATTATTTGCAATATCTATGAAGTACATGTAGACTAGCAAATAATACCTGCACCTGTACATACAAGCAATCAGTTTTACATGTACTAAAAGCAATATCTCGACTTCAGACTTTACAAAATTGAATGATTTAACATGATTGGAAGTGTCATACAAGAATATTACATCTGAGTTAACACGGCCAAGCGAATATCATTTATCTCTTTGACAACAACCCAAAAGCACGCGCGGTAACCTGTTTTTCTGAACCGGGTTACCACTTCTTGTTTTGTGGTAACCTGTTTACAGGTTACCACAAACCATCCTTAATTGGAGGGCTGTACACTCCACCGTAACAAGCTTGGCATGAACATAAGATACAGTTATCCACCTACACCCAAGATATCTGGTGGAAAGGTTTGTCATGAAATTGAGCATGTAATATACCATCCACTTATTGTAAATAATTGCCAGCACAATCTTTTATTCATACTCGCTAAATAGACAAAATATTGCTGAACATGGCATTAAATTTAATTTCCTCTCTACATGTCTATGCTGGATCATCATTCTGGCATGAATGTTACTTTAAATTACCTTCACCTCAAGTACACCTCATTGACTTTGTCAAAAAAACATGTACCTCACTTTTAAATTACCTACGTACACCTCAAGTACACCTCCTGAACTTCTGAACAACATGAAAAATGTTATGTAAACTCAATTTTTAGGGATCTATGCAGATGCAGATCCCGTTAGAGATCGGGATTTTTATTATTATTTTGACACCAGGAAACTAATACATCAAACTAAAACTTGCTGTAACATTCTTCACTTCAAATTATCATAGCAATCAGTTAATGGGCACTATTGTATAATTTACAGAGAAACTATTGTTAATCTCATGCAAACTTTGGCACCTGTGGATATGTTGTCAACCTTCCAGATATATTTCCAAAATATATGTTAATTGTCACTTCCCAAATACATTGGTCCCTTGTATGCTTTTGCATTGGAATACTCTGTGTGGCAATTGAAGTACTTGTGAGCCAATGTTAAAGCTCCTTTATAAGTGTGGTGCTACCATTTTCCGACATACACGGTCACCTTCCCCTACTTTCAAGTTTGGCTGCTCATATGTTAGTTGTAGGCTTTGTAGCGAAAAATGCTGCAGAAAATTTATTGTAGGAGGAGGATGGGGATCAATCTACTGAGCGGTGTTCACTAAAAAATGAGAATACAAATATGCCTGGTACCTATTTTCAATGGAGGTATGAATATATTTTTCAAAATTGGATATGCCTCAAGTACACCTCAGCTAGTACCTCACCTGAGGGGTACACCTCACCCGAGGTGTACACCTCACCCGAGGGGTACACCTCACCCGAGGTGTACACCTCACCCGAGGTGTACTAATTTGCATATTTCGATACTCCTCAACTACACCTCATCTACTCCTCAACTACACCTCATCTACTCCTCAACTACACCTCATAATATCTGAGGGTACACCTCACAGGTACACCTCAACTACACCTCAAGTACACCTCAAATACACCTCAAAGCAGTAAGGGAAGGCTATTCTATGGATAACAACTTCTTTATTGCTGTAGAGCTGACGTTTCGTTGGAGATACTTCCAAGTTTTTCAAAGCTAATGAGATGGTCTATATTTGTGATGCGATCCTAAGGTGGACTCTGGTAATAACTGACTTGTTCTCATTTCTTTCAGCCGTCCAATGAGACCCCTGAGTTATCTGCCCCTCCCCCACAACCACAGCCCTCTTTTCTCACCTCACAGCAGATGCAAGTCTTGAACTACCTTCAAAACCAGGTATGTGTACATAAATTCTGATGTAAAATTTAAATATTCCTGTGCTGTTGGTTTTGTGCAAACAAATCAGGAAACCGTTAAAAATAGCATTTTTTTGTGCCTGTATATACATTAGGGGAGGCGATGTGTCACATACCAAAATTGAGGCCAATGGTAAAGGTCAATGTCACAGTAACCCCAAAATCAAGAAATCACTAAAAATCATAAATGTTTTTGTCTGTAAATACATATTCGGAGACGATCTGTGTTTTACAAATATGCTGCATTATTCATAAAATACCTAGTTTGTCATGGTCACGAACATAGCCTATGCCAAAATTGACTTGATTTTATTTTTGTCTCACAGGGCAGTTTAAACCCTCAGGAACAACAATTACTGCAGGATCTGAAACAGCAGTATTATATGCAGCAACAACAGCAGCAGCAGCAGCAACAACAACAACAACAACAGCAGCAGCAGCAGATGAAAATGCAACAGGTAAAGAGAATTAGAAATTACGGAAGAATGTCAAAATATTGGGTTCTGGTTGAATATGGTCTGTCTGTCTGGCATGTTGCTGTTGTAAAAGGATTGTTCTTACCATCAAACTATTGTCAATATCTTAACAGTGATGAATGATGATGTATTGTTAAATATCAGTAATTTGGAGAAATCAATTTCTTGATAGAGCATTTAGACAGAATTTAGTCATGCTCTTAAAGGTTTTACCAAATACCCTCTTGCACACCTGGCATGAGAACATTCAGAATAACTGTGTGAACAACAACTTCATATTTTTTATTCTATGAAAAATGACATAAAAATTGAAAAGTTTTTTGATACAGTAAAACAGACGTGGTGAAAAACGTATTGAATCTGTAACCTCTGATTGTGATCAAGTCCTATCCACTCATCAGTTGTGTGGGATGTCCTATTGTGATATACATTGCCCCATATGTCCTATTGTGACATACATTGTCCAATATATCCTATTGTGACATACATTGTCCAATATGTCCTTTTGTGATATACATTGTCCAATATGTCCTATTGTGACATACATTGTCCAATATGTCCTATTGTGACATACATTGCCCCATATGTCCTATTGTGATATACATTGCCCCATATGTCCTATTGTGACATACATTGTCCAATATGTCCTATTGTGACATACATTGTCCAATATGTCCTTTTGTGACATACATTGCATAACAATTGGGTATGACGCCATCATCAAGACTCAACAAAGTCATTACGTTGTAGCTTTGTGAGATTGTTGGTGATACAATGGAAATATCATCTAGAACATTTGCTACGATTGCTCGCTATGATCAATCATAATCTGAGTCTGACGACATGCGTAAACAGATATTGGAGGTTTTTGATCTTTTTTTCTTTCAAAACTTCGGCCATTCTCCAAAACAATAAAGCAATATAAATGTTAAAAATATACCTTACAACAATTTAGCATAAAAAAATTATGGGGTATGGGGGGCCATTTGGTAGGACCTTTAAGGTGTTTAAGCCTACATTCTTAGGGTCTAATGTCAATTCGACAGTGGTGAATGCATGTGCTCTACACCGCTGGGCCACATCTCTTCTTATCGTCCTCTGACTGCAAGTACTGTTACTGTTTGATATTGTACCACAGCTTTGTCAAATTTTATATGTTTCCTCATTCATGTTTCAGGGCCAGCAGCAATTCGGTATGCCAGATACGCCAGGTGGAGGGATCATGCATTGTTCAGCACAGATGGGTCAGCCGCCATTCCCCCCTCATCACAGCCCTAAGGGACCGAGGGGCCCAATACATGTTCCAGGGTTTGCTCAACCTAGACCCGGATTTCCTGGGCCTACCAGTGGCTTGTCATCTCCCCACATTAGTCCTATGGGTAGGGACGCCTTCTCGCCCACGGGTCAGTTCGGGGGCCCACCCGGGCCTCCGGGTAACAAACAATTCGGGGGCCATCAGGATTTTTTATCCAATCACATGAGTCCGAATAGTGTAGCCAGTCGGATGCCTGGAAACGAATCGTCACATTTTCCTGGAGGCCCTCACCATGCTCGTCATCCGATGCCACAGTCTAGCTCCAGCGGCATTACGACATCCATGGGACTGGGAGACATGCACCCACCTGCCATTCGGGGCAGTGTGCCTTTTACCACTCCTCATCACCTACCTCAGGCAGCGTCCAACATTCCATACAGTGCCGCCAGTTCAGGGCCGCCTAGCCACATGGCTGGCGGCCATCATGATGTGAAGCCTCCTCATGTCTCCCTACCCAATATCCTTCCTTCATCTGCTGCTCTCTTCAGCAGCATGGCCGCAGCATCATCGCAGCAGCAGAACAGCTTCAGTGCAGCGGGACGTGGGGTGGGTGGAGCTTCACCTAGTCACATACAACCAACCAAGCATAATGCGCCCCAAGTCCCGGGATTACATGGCACCCACGATAGTACAGACATAGGATTACCTAGAGACTACCCCAGCAACATTAGTGATCAAGAACTTACCGACATTGCTACCTCATTGGCGGAGGATCTGCTGGCTCAGTTTGTGCAGGGGGGGCACACTCACGAGCCTAAAGTCGAGCCTGCTGCTAGCTTGGACTCGCACAGCCAATCACTGCCCACTATATCCTCGGCCAGTGGTATGGCACCTTTTAGTAGAGAAAAAAGTAGTACCACGTCTATCCCACAAGTGCCCTCTAGTGGCTCAACTGCTGTGCCATCAGGGGCAGGTAACCCCATAAGAACAACTTCTGGTTCAGGCGGAACAATGTCTTTACATTCCACATCACCTCAGGTTAAAACTGGAAGCAATATGAGTGGGGAATCCCTTGGACATTTACTCCCAGGGGATTCAGCGATGAGCAGACTGAGTATGGGAGAAGCTGTAGATAGTAAAAGCTCATTTAACTTAGACCTCGTGAAAAGTGAAAGTTCGAAAAGACGATCACCGATCATATCTACAGATATGGCGGGAGAAGAGGTCATTGCAGCCTGTAGAGGTTTGGGTACCAGTAAGTGTCTAAAATCAATATGTGCATGCATGTGGCAAATCCTCTAATAATTCAGTCACAGGAAGTGAAATATCCCACCATGAAATCAGGGCTGTTCCATTTAAAAAGGTATGGGAGGGGCGGAAGGCAGCTTTGAATTATACCCCACCACCCATAGAAATTTTATTAGCTTTCCCAATGTTGTAACATGGATTGAAGGAAATTTCCTCCCATTACCCATAGAATAATATATTGAGTGCCTTCCTCCCCTCCCATACCTTTTTAAATGGAACAGCCCTCAGGAGGTAACCAAATTTATCAGAACAGGAAGTTGATAAAATGGTCCTAAGCCATTCAGAGAATCCGTTATTTCTTCGTTATTAATTCTTTTAGTGAGTGATAACATTTATTAGAATGACAGATTGAAATTTGCGCACAAAATTAGAGGTGATCAAATTTTAATAGTTTAATTGAATCATTAGAGGTTTCACCATGACAGTGAAATTAATGAGGAGGGCCCGATATCACAAATTTCACATCCCAGTAATGATGCTCGCAAGCTGTGTGGGCCGCTGTACACAGTTTTTCACAGGTCTCATTTATGGGGAATTACACATTTGCCATCCCTTGTGAATATATCTAAATTATTTGTATTTAATACAGCCGACCAAAGTTTGGTCTAATTAAGCATATTATCTCTGTCTTCGAATAGGATCATTATTTAAAGTGTATTCATCTGATTTTTGCTTGTTTAGCCAGTTAAAATTTACCCTCATATATTAACCCTGGGGGATCTGTGACGGGTACTACCCAGTCAGGCTACCCAAATCAGCATTAACTTAGTATATATCAGCACTTTGACATTTCTCTCAGCACATTTCTCATTTGTTTGGAATTAGAGAAGCAACATACTGTATAAAGATAGAAATACCAGTATATTGAAGCTAGTAAACCCACATGGTTTGCGGCCAGGATATGTCACTAGTAACCCAAACTGCCTTTTTACCCCTTGGACAAAATTTGGCCAAAGGGTATTGTCGTCTTCATGTACGTCCGTCCATCTGTCCATCGCAACTTTCTCGTTCCCAAGATATCTTTAGAACAACTTGCCCTAGGCACACCAAACGTGCAGTGCACATCCATATGCTCGTGACCCAGAACCCTATTGAATCTGAACGCGATCGGGTGGAAACCTTGCTGGCCATCTTTAATTTATGCGAAACCATCACAGCTTTCTTACCAAGATATCTTTAGAACGACTTACCCTAGGCACACCACACTTGCAGTGCACATCCATATCCTCGTGACCCAGAACCCTATCGAATCTGGATCTGATTGAGTGGAAACTATGGCGGCCATCTATAATTTATGCGAAACCATTAATCTTTGTGTATCTCCGATACCATTTTGCTGTTCAGTTTGAAACTTGGTTCTGATCATCGATACATCAAGAAACTTTTAAGGAATGACCGAACTAGTTTCCCCGATTGGCAGCCATCTATAATTTATGCAAAATCTTTGATGATGTATATCTCTGATACCATTTAAGTGTTCTATACGAAACTTGGTATACAGCATCAGTGTATCATGGGACTTGCAATGAATAATCACATTAGTTCCTCTGAGTGGCACGAAGGATGGGCGGCCTTCTTCAATTTATGCAAAATCATCAATGATCTCTATCTCTGATACCGTTGAAGTGCTTGATGTAAAACTTGGTATACGTCATCGATGCATCAAGAGACTTATGATGAATGACAGAACTGGTTTCTCTGATTGGGCGAAAACCATTTTTAATTTATGCAAAATCTCAATTATCTGTATCTTTGATACTGTTTTAGTGCTTCATATGAAACAATAAATCATTGATACATCAAGAAACTTACAATTAATGACAACCAGTTTCTCTGATTAGGTGGAAAACTTGATTGTCATCTTTAATTTATGCAAAATCTATACCTCTGCCAGTATTGTTCAGGTGTTTAAAGCAAGACTTTATATACATCATCAATACATCTGGAATGACAGAACCGTTTTCTCTGATTGGATGGAAACCTTGGCAGCCGTTTTTGATATGCGTAAAATCATTGATGATCTATATATCCTTTGATACTGTTCAAGTGTTCAGTATGTATGATGCTCAGTATACATCATCGATACATCAAGAGACAAGTAATGACTGGCGGTTACTTCTTAATGACGGACATTTCTTATTGCAAAATTTTCAATAATCTGTACTATATTTGTCACTTGACTGCTTGGTGTTCCTGACATCTTCAAAGTAATTGAAAACATTAAGAATGGGTGCTGCCCAGAGCCAAGGGGTTTTCAGATGCGCAGCTTCGTATTTTTGCGGCCAGAGTGGTCTGTCACTAGTAGACCCACACCGCTTGCGACTTCAGCATTCTTTCAACACACACTGCTTGCGACCACTTTTAACAGGGTTCTTGTAATGATTTGAAGAAAATGATATTTAATTAATCTCTCAGAAAAAATCTGCTTTTTTGGGTGTGTCGGTCCTGTATGGGAGCATCATGATAGTGTTAAAACTGTTACTTTAAATCTTTGCCCTGTAGAGTGTTTCTACCATTGGTCTATGGTGACATGAGCAAATTAATTCCATTCATTAAAGGAGTACTTAACTTATTTTATATAGGTTCCTATTACAAAGGTTAGACTCTTAAATAAATATAAGCAACTATTTTACTTTCGTTGAGGGCGATAACCTATTACTTTTATTACAATTTGTGAAGTCATGTTTCCGTTTTGAGGTCGACGTGGGGGAATTCTTAAAAGGAAATTGGTTTAGGCAGAGACTCTATAATAAAGAGTCTCTGGTTTAGGTTATTTTCGCCAACTGAAAACTTTATTCCCCAAGTTTTTCAACTGAGACTTTCCCGATTCAATTTGGACAAAATTTGAAACTGAGCGGTAAACTAAAAGAGTGTCCTCTGCAATTGTCCAGTGATTTCAGTTGAACGACGATGCTTCTAAGTTCATAAACATTTTCATGATTACACTTGAACTACTAAAATCAACTACAACGTCTTTGAATTTCCTGGGTTCCTTCTCCTTCGAATTATCGGCATGACCAGCACGATCAACCTTAAATCTCCATGACGTTGTGACGTTTTTAGATGAGTATAAACTCACTTCCGCTCATCTAAAAACGTCACGCATTGGTGCAATGGCGGCGCCCAGTGCATGCCGTTGTGAGCAACAAATAGTCAATATTTCCTTAGTTCGCATTCTATCAACACAAGTTTTATACAATAAGGTTTGGAATACGATTGCTGATAAATATAGTGACGCTCAAAAATAAGGTAAGTACTCCTTTAACAGTTATTTCAAGCAGTATCAAACTTGTTGAGCATGAGAAAGGCTCTATGGCGCAGTCCAGCATCCATTCTATGGTTTGGGAAGGGGCATCATATGGCATCACCATGGGGCAAAGAGATAATATACATGGGGAGAAATGAAAGACTGTTTATGTCATGGATAACCAGGTTAGGGTGATCCCACTCTCTAAACTCAAGGTGAAAATGGTCATTTTTGCTCATAACTCAGTTTACATAATGAATTCAGCAAAATCCTCTTGAGGCGCACACCGAAATATATATCTCCATCAAATGGTAGTACAAAACTAAATTGTCATCTTCCTAATTTGCATAGTAATAGGCCATATGTTTGTCATGCTGTTGAAATAACATTGACTGGTTCTTCATATGGCAAATTAATGTTAGGACATGGAACAACAGATAGATTAATGCACCTGAAGTTTTGGAGCATTGGTTGAGAATGAATCAGAAGTTACTGAGCAAAAATAACTTTTTTTATCTCTATTTTAAAGGGCGGCATCTCCCTAACCTGATAACACCTCTGGCTCCTTCATTGAATTTCAAGTGTCGTTCCAAGAAAGATTCTGACCGACTCATCAAGGAGAGCTTGAATTTGAACAGAAAAGTTATTTTCTAGTTCAGGTGAAGAACACCAAAGAACACTTGAAGAATTAATAAATTATAACTGATGTGCACAAATTTTGAATGTCATTTCCATCTACAGTGTAACTTACATTGTTGTTTATGTAATATCTCCCTTATTTTCAGGTGGTCATTTTAACACAGTACTATACGACAGGTGTCCGCCCCGACCCCCGAGTCCACCATACCCACCTGTACCAAAGGACCAGCTGAATCCCCCAACACCCAGTGTTTATGTAAGTCCTCTGTAGTATCATAAATGCAGATCAGTCACTTGTAGATGAAGGCTCACAGTTTTGAAGGGTAATTGTTCTTCTGTTTCCATATTAGTGACTTGAGAGACAAATTATGGGACCAATTAATGTTTGATATGAGTTACAAAACACAGCTGAAAAAAAACCAGGGTCTAACCAGCTTCCTATACGAAGATATGGGCTACCATTTTGTTGTTCATTTCTGTCTGGATCTTGAAAATCTGTCTTTGTTGTCAGTTCGCATCCATCTCTGTTAAAAAGCTTTGACAGGCTGACACTGCAGCTTTGACAGGCTGACACTGCAGCTTTAATGCATTTAGGAGTGGATATGAACATCGTACATTGGCTAGAATGTACCGGATCTAACTCCTGCTTTATTGAGAATGAAAAACAAAAGGGTACCGTATTCCCTTCCTGTCATGTATTTTGATTGTATAGGGCAGGAGATCCATCTCCAAGTTTCCATTCATGAGAGGGATAAACTAATCAGTTTCAGATTATACTTGTCTGGTATCATCTCAATTTTCAAACCTATCCATCCATCTCACTTTGTTGATTTTGTTTAGATGTATTCGTAATCTAATTATTCGTGAACACTGGGATTTCCTGGATTTCAACTTCTTCTTTATTAAACACGACGTTTCGCTAAGTCTGCCCTTAGCATTCTCAAGTGTATAAATGTACAATCAAATTATTCATTACTCTAATTATTCAGTACTCTAAATATCCATATTCTAATTATTCACCACTCCAATTATTCAATACTCTAATTATTCAATACTCCAATTATTCCATTACTGGGAATACAATTTCCCGCTGAGTAATAGGGACATTTATTTGAACAAAAATGTTCATTATGCTTAGATCAGAATTTGACATGGTATTGAATATCTAGACTGATTGAACTTTGTAACCAAAACATTTACCAGTGTGTCTGCCTGTTTAAGCTTCATATTAATCAAGACCTCTCTCTTCATTTGACAGTTGGAAAGTAAGCGGGACGCTTTCTCACCCGAATTACAGCAGTATTGTTATAGTCAACCATGTGTGGTTATACGGGGCCTAGCAGGTGCTCTCAAACTCGGTAAGTACAACTGGATAGCATTTAGTTGCGTGGTACAAGTGTAATGGTCCTGGAGTGGGGACTTGTTCTATTTCATTTGATTAGTCATATGCTACAAGTTAATACGACAAATCACATCATGAGAATGGGTGTCAGTAGGGGTATTTCCTCCTCTTCACCTATTTGGTCATGAAGAAATTATTTTCACTTGTCCCACTGGGACAGGAAATTCTCTTACTGTTACAACTTGTACAAATATAATGAGAAAAGTAATGATATCTGTTAATTAATGAATTATTTAATTCAATCAGATATCAGATGAAAGTAGAATGTTATGTGATAGCAAACCAAAATAATCCGATTTATCATATACTTATGTATGCTAGGTAACAAATACAAAGGTATGTTTTCTTATTCTGTATCGCATTTCTCATATCTCATCCTCCGGAAAAAGAGGGACTACTTTCACCTTGTCTATCCAGGTTGCACTGAGTCACGCCACCTGTCGGGGGGGAAACCCCCGCAACATATGCAAGTATATTTGAAAAAATAAAAAAAATATTTGAAATACTTTGCCTTCATCATTAGTTCATTATTCGTACGACTTGTACACTCAAAATAATACTGCAATGGGTCTTTTGTCCGATGGGTCTTTTGTCTGCTGGGTCTTGTTCGCTGGGTCTTTTGTTCATGGGTCTTTTGTCCGCTGGGCCTTTTGTCCATGAGTCTTTTGTCCGTGGGTCTTTTGTCCACTGGGTCTTTTGTTCACTGGGGCTTTTGTCCTTTACCCGGGATGGTCAATGTTTATCTCGTGTTCATGGCCAAAAATATAACAGTTAAAAATTTTTTTTTTAGGAAGCGCAATGCGATAAAGCCAATGTCCTCAAAAAACATACAAACGGCCTGGTTTACAACGAAAATTAAGTTTATTTAATAGAAACGTCTGTTGTCTGCTAGGCCATGGGTCCTGGGAATTCCCACACCAAGAAATTCCTTCAGCAATTCATAGTTCATCGAGTACAGTTCTTGTCGGAAAACGGGAAATATCGTCAGAAAACTGTGTATGCATTCACACATTCGTTAATTATTATTCCTTGTTGACATTTTCCTGTTTGTTAGTATTCTACAATTTCATACACTGTACAATGGAGGATTTCTTTGCCAATTTTGACAGCAACATGGACAGTTCATTTGAGCCGGCAAATTTTGACGTGGGCTATTTGCCCAATCCCCCTAACCAATCTGATGAATGCTTGAGTTTGACAAATAACTTTCCCAGTGATGATGGGATTGATGGTGCAATTCGGGACATGCCTCTGGAGCTCGACATGACGATGCAACATCCGATTTCGGCAGCAACAACAACAACAACAACAACACCGGTGTACCAATATCAGGAAAACCATGATGAGTCTGACTCCGACCCGGAACAGCCTGAAGGTTTAGCATTGCTCAACGAACAAATACAACATCATGACCTCCCCCCCCCCACCCTCCAAATGTGAATAACCGTGCCCCAACATTTGTAGAGCTTTAGAAATCCCAGAGAGAGTTTGTTAATGATATGACTGACAGCATGGTACGCACTTTCGCAAAATAGCTAAGGGCCTCTCCATGGTTTGAAGAACGGGAACTACAGCTCATCTCACATCTGGAGCTGGACAACTACATCGGCTCATTTTTGCTTTAATTAGGAAATTTGATGGATCTGAATATGAGCCTGACACTCTTACAAGTTACCATTGAGGTATTGACAGGTTCCTGCGTGAGAAGAACTACTCATACAGTCTTATATTGGACTGCGAGTTCCAGACAAGTCGGGACATCCTGGCCTCTAAAAGGAAAGAACTTTAAGGAAAAAGAAATCGGCCAAATAAATCGGAGCCTCTCACCCGAGAGGAACAGATCATCCTATCTGAAAAGAGTCCACTTTGCTGTCAGAGTCCAAAACAGTTACAAAACAAAATATGTTTGGACAATACCATGCATTTTGGGCTGCGACCAACATCTCAAAACCGAAATCTGAGGTGGGGGGATTTAACGCTGAAAACTGATGCGAACGGTGTAGAATTCATTGAATTCAACGAGCGAGTGACAAAAACAAGAACTGGTGCCAATCCGAGTGGCCACGAATGCCTCTTCCACCCCAAACATTTTGCCTTACCGAATAACCCTGAGGAATGCCCCGTTCTCACTTACAAGGAGTTCCGAAGTCACAGGCCCCAGAAAATGTGTGCTCCTGATAGCCCATTTTACCTTGCCATTCACTACCAGAGGAAAGCATCAAGCTCTGTATGGTATAAATGTCAGCCACTGGGGGAAATTTAATTAGGGGAAATAATGAAAACAATAACTGGAAATGCTATAAACATACCTGGACAGAAAACCAGTGCCAGAAAATCGACAGCGACACGTCTTCTCCACGCTGGGGTACCACCTACTACAATCATGCAACTGACAGGGCACAAAAAACGTTGCCAGTCTCAACAATTATGCTGTCGCCAGTCATGATCAACAGAAAGTCTCATATTCTTGGTGTACCAGATACGGCAACTGATAAATCTCTGTGCCATGCTATTCCAAGTACCAGTAGCACTATTAATGTCGACGATTCTCCGTGTGTCTCTGTCACTTCTGGCCCTCTGGTACAAAGTTTGGACTCACTGACTGACCAAAACATTCCAGTACGAATCAACCAGAATCTCCCGTCACAAAATCAGATGACCGCAGCGGGTATCTTTCACGGCGCTAACTTTCACCACTGCACCCTGAATATAACGGTCTGTCAGTCTACGAGATTGATCCCGGCAAATAATTTGACATAAATAATAACTAAACCGAATGATATTTTCACTTTTGGTCGAAGACGTCAATTGATCAATTCTAAATGTCACAGAACGTTTCCATCATTTTCCACATGTTTGTCGTTTCTGGTTAAGTTTGAAAGTTACAGCGCGTATGAATATACTTTGAGCTAGTTATGAGGCTAACTATGAGCAACCTTGTTCCCATGTGAATAATGCGGTATATTCAATAACTTGTATAAATTCTGGTACTGCATATATTGTTAAATGGAAGGTCATTCACAGTTATAGGTCATTTATTTCAGCCAAAAATGACTTCTGTCTTCTTTCTGCTTTTGATCATTGTTACCCCTCAGCCCATAGGGCTGTGGGGTCTTGTCGTTGCCATGTACGTACGTACGTACGTCCGTCCGTCCGTCCGTCCGTCAACATGTTCTTGTCCGCTGAATATGTGCAGATCTATGAAGTCGGGCCTGACCAAACTTTGGTGAGAGCTTCCTGAATGTTGACTGATGAAATGATTAGATTTACAGATGGCTATGATGATTTCATGATTTCATGATTTTTTTTTTTATTATTTATTGATGGCTCGGCTTTTGCACTGTTATCTATGCCCATCAACATGCTCTTGTCCGCTGAATATCTGCAGATCTATCAAGTCGGGCCTGACAAAACTTTGGTGAGAGCTTCCTGAATGTTGACTGATGAAATGATTAGATTTTCAGATGGCTGTGATGATTTCATAATTTTTAATTCATTTTTTTATTATTATTTATTGATGGCTTAGCTTTTGCACTGTTATCTATGCCCATCGGGAACCCTTGGTTGCATGTTTCAGTGTGAATTTTAAAGGTTCGCTGATACAAGAAAGCCTGGTCCATTCAAGATTCTCATTCAATGAAGGACAACATTTTTCTTTAATTTTGCTATTAAATCATTCTATTCTACATCATATGATTTATCCTAAAACTTTTGCATGAACCATATTTGTGTCCACACATTCAACTGGTACAACATAATGCTTCAATTTTTGTCACCAAACATGTTACTGTACCTTGGAAATTATTTAAAACGAGTGATTAGGAGAACCCATTTTTAGCCTGACTCTGGGCAATTTTGAACCAGTTTGCATACCTGGAGCTTATGCCCCCCCCCCCCAAATAATGATAAGGGTGGGCCTGTGTCAATCAGTGTGTTTACTTGTTATCACACTTGTGCAATGCATAAATTGCCACTGATAGAGCTACACTTTCTTGCATGCTGTAATCCCAGCACACCACTCACGTGAAACCGAAGTCTGTTATATACGGTATCCAAGGATTTTTTGCAGGTTCCGATCCCAAACTCCCAGTTCCTTTTCTTAATTCATTATTGAGGGTCCAATTTTTTTTAAGTGAATTTCGGCGCAAAGAGCCTGTGATCAATCACAAAACAGAGGTTTATTAGCATGAAATTCAATACACAGCTATGCAATCAGATCAATATTGAGGCTCCCAGAAGCTTTTCTAGGAGTATTTCCTTCAGAAATCCTTTCAAATTGAACAACAACAACACTTTCGTTTTTATCTCGCCTTACGAAGTAAAGGGGAGATATTGTGAGAGGGGGAAAGAGGATGTCGTCGTCGGTGTCGGTGTCGGTGTCGGTGTCCCCTGCCTGGAAATGAATGGGTTTTTGGTTTAGCAAGTTAAAAAAAAATCTAGAAAAATTAGAAAAAATATAAAAAAAATATAAAAAATATGGGGGTGGGTATGCCACCTGGGGGTACTACCCCTGGGGTACTCTAATGTTAAAATCCCTATGAATGAGTTTTGCGTTTAGCTGAAGTGCACATGTACATCTGTACTTGGAAAGTTTCTTGTAGTTGTCAGCTGTCATTGGATGATTATGAAACTTGGTACACATGTTTCTTATGATAAGAGGATGTACCTGTGCTATTTTTGAGAAGAAATATTAATTTTTCTCAAAATTATGGCAAATGAATGAGTTTTCTGTTTAGGTAAATTGTACATGTAGGCCTCTACATGTATACATATACATCTACATGGTAAGTTTGCTCCAGTTGTCAGCTGTCATTGGATGATTATGAAACTTGGTACACATGTTTCTTATGATTAGAGGATGTACCTGTGCTATTTTTGAGAAGAAATATTAATTTTTCTCAAAATTATGGCAAATGAAGAGTTTTCTGTTTAGGTAAATTGTACATGTAGGCCTCTACATGTATACATCTACATGGTAAGTTTGCTCCAGTTGTCAGCTGTCATTGGATGATTATGAAACTTGGTACACATGTTTCTTATGATTAGAGGATGTACCTGTGCTATTTTTGAGAAGAAATATTAATTTTTCTCCAAATTATGACAAATGAATGAGTTTTCTGTTTAGGTAAATTGTACATATACATGTACATGGTAAGTTTGCTCCAGTTGTCAGCTGTCATTGGATGATTATGAAACTTGGTACACGTGTTTCTTATGATAAGAGGATGTACCTGTGCTATTTTTGAGAAGAAATATAAATTTTTCTCCAAATTATGACAAATGAATGAGTTTTCTGTTTAGGTAAATTGTACATATACATGTACATGGTAAGTTTGCTCCAGTTGTCAGCTGTCATTGGATGATTATGAAACTTGGTACACATGTTTCTTATGATAAGAGGATGTACCTGTGCTATTTTTGAGAAGAAATATTAATTTTTCTCAAAATTATGGCAAATGAAGAGTTTTCTGTTTAGGTAAATTGTACATGTAGGCCTCTACATGTATACATATACATCTACATGGTAAGTTTGCTCCAGTTGTCAGCTGTCATTGGATGATTATGAAACTTGGTACACATGTTTCTTATGATTAGAGGATGTATCTGTGCTATTTTTGACAAGAAATATTAATTTTTCTCCAAATTAGGGCAAATGAATGAGTTTTCTGTTTAGGTAAATTGTATATGTAGGCCTCTACATGTATACGTATACATGTGCATGATAAGTTTGCTGCAGTTGTCAGCTCTCATTGGATGATTACGAAACTTGGTACACATGTTTCTTATGATTGGAGGATTTACTTGTGCTATTTTTGAGATGAAATATTAATTTTTCTCCAAATTATGGCAAATGATTGAGTTTTGGATTTAGCTGAAGTGCACATGTACATCTGTACACCACAGTTTGCTGCAGTTGTCAGCTGTCATTGAATGATTATGAAACTTGGTACACATGTTTCTTACAGTTCGTCCTAGGTCACAGCTCTCCCGCAGTAATCCCACACGGGACTGACCTATCCAGCAGTAATCCAAAATGGCATTGGCCTATCCAGCAGTATTGCCATATGGGACTGACCTATCCAGCTGTAATCCCAAACGGAAATCAACTATCCAGCAGTAATCCCAGACCGAACTGGTCTATCCAGCAGTAATCCCATTTGGGACTGGCCTATTCAGCAGTAATCTCACACAGGACTGACCTATCCAGCAGTAATCCCAATGGCACTGGCCTATCCAGCAGTAATGCCACACGGGACTGACCTATCCAGCAGTAATCCCAGACTGGACTGGCCTATCATGCAGTAATCCCACATGGGACTGGCCTATCCAGCAGTAATTCCACACGGGATTGGCTTATGCAGCAGTAATCTCTCATGGGACTGACCTATCCAGATGTAATATGACACTGGATTGCAATTTGCAGCAGTAATCCCACATGGCACTGACCTATCCAGCCATAATTTTACATGGGACTGACCTATTCCGCTGTAATCTCACACAGGTTTAGCCTATCCAGCAGTAATCCCACACAGGACTGGCCTCCTCAGCCATAATCCCACACAGGATTGCCGTATGCAGCAGTAGTCCCACACGGGACTGCCTATGCAGCAGTAATCCCACACGGGACTGTCCTATCCAGCATTAATCCCATACGAGACTCATCTATCCAGCAGTAATCCCAGACAGGACTGGCCTATCCAGCAGTAATCCCACTTGGGACTGGACTATCCAGCAGTAATCCCACAGGGGACTATCCATCAGTAATAACATGGGACTGATCCACCCAGCAGTAATCCTACACAGGACTGGCCTATCCAGCAGTAATCTCACATGGGACTGAACTATCCAGCAGTAATCTCACACTGGACTGCCCTATGTACCAGTAATCCGACAGCACTGACCTATCCATCCTACATGGGATTAACTTTTGCCAGTAATCCCACATGGGACTGATGTTATTGTCTGTACCAGATAATCTATTCCAGACATTATTGTCTGTACCACATCACCTATTGCAGACCTTATTGTTTGCTCTACATGTATGCTTCTGCTGCACCTTTGGCGGATGACCCCGCAAGGCGAGATGTTGGGGTTCTCAGAACGCTTGTTTTGTTTCATTTGAGTTTTGGGCGCCCATATGTTTTCCGAAACTAAATTGGCTCTAGATGCAGCCCTGATCCTACTTGACTAAAAAAAAACAGGCTGAGGGGTCCACGCACCTTTTAGGTGCTTGCCTGCAATTCATGTTTCTGCTACACTGATTGTCAACTCGTTTCTGCACATAAAACTGAGGTAAGAATCGAAGCCTGTGCACTACCCTAGATTTGAATGCTGCACCATCCAACATAGTCCTGCGGAAAATACCGCTAAATATGACTGAAAAAATTAATATATATACAGGTGTATGATAAAAAGTTTATCATGGAGCTGTCTGTTCCGGGACGTCGCATCAGCGCTCGTGCTCTGAGGTCCGATCGCTGTATCGACCGAGCCCGGTGATTGGACCTCAGAGCACTCGAGCTGATACGACGTCCCGGAACACACAGTACCATGATAACCTCTATGTATAATTCTCATATCTTGAAATTCTTTTCTTGAACAGATTTGGGTCTTTTCTCAACCAAAACTCTGGTGGAAGCAAATGCTGAGCATGCTGTGGAGGTTAGAACACAGGTAAGGGGTCATACCCTCATCTCCTCAGTTAGGGCCATCTCTTAATCAGAAAGAATCAATTAAATAACAAAAAACATGGAGTGAACAATTGAAGTAGTATATATGCAGAAATTTTTTTGGAATCTGCTTCGAATTTATTTTGAAGTGATCGAAAGACCTTTTGGTACACATGTAAGAGATATACCCCCATAATACACCCCCACACACACTAAAGGTTACACAGAGTTAAGGTTACTCCCAGTTTGATTAACAGAGTACGGATCATTACACACAGTTCAGGTTATGCACGCATTAGGTTACATACACAAAGTTAAGGTTACACACATGGCCGGTTACATAGTTCAGGTTAAAAAATTTGTGTTACGCACACACAGTTCAGGTGATACATACTTCAGGCTACACACAGTTTGGGAGACAAACACTCCAGGCTACACAGTTTAGGTTACTCACAGTTCAGTTAACACAGCTCTTCACCCACACATGGTTCAGGTTACACTAACCTCGACTCGCAGAGTTCAGATAACATACAATTCAGCTTACACACAGTTCTTGATGCACACAGTTCAGGTTACACACAGTTCTTGACACACAGATCAGCTTACATACAGTTCTTGACACATACCGATCCTGTTACACACAGTTCTTGATGCCCAAGTTCAGGTTACACACAGTTCTTGACACACACAGATCAGCTTACGCACAGTTATTGACACATACCGATCATGTTACACACAGTTTTTGATGCACACGTTTCAGGTTACACACAGTTCTTGTGCACACAGTTCAGGTTACATACAGTTCTTGACACACACAGATCAGCTTATGCACAGTTCTTGACACATACCAATCATGTTACACGCAGTTCTTGATGCACACAGTTCAGGTTACACACAGTTCTTGATGCACACAGTTCAGGTTACACACAGTTCTTGACACACACAGATCAGCTTACACACAGTTCTTGACACATACTGATCATGTTACACACAGTTCTTGATGCACACAGTTCAGGTTACACACAGTTCTTGATACACACAGATCAGCTTACACACAGTTCTTGACACATACTGATCAGGTTACACACAGTTCTTGATGCACATAATTCAGGTTACACATAGTTCTTTATGCACACAGTTCAGGTTACACAATTCTTGGTGCATACATTTCCGGTTACACACTTTATGCACACAGTTCAGGTTACACAATTCTTGGTGCACACATTTCCGGTTACACACAGTTCTTGACACACACACATCAGGTTACACACAGTTTTTGATGCACATAGTTTTTGATGCACACAGTTTTTGATGCACACAGTTCTTGATGCACAGAGTTCAGGTTATACACAGTTCTTGAGACAGTTCAGGTTACTCACAGTTCTTGACACGCACAGCTCAGGTTACACACAGTTCTTGACACAGTCCAGGTGACACATAGGTCTTGCCACAGTTCAGCTTAAGCACAGTTCTTGATGCATACAGTTCATGACACAGTTCAGGTTACACAGAGTAGGTTACACAGAGTGTTAAACACAGTTCAGGTTACACAGTTTTGACACAGTTCAGGTTACACACAGTTCGGGTTATGCGCAGTTAGTCACACCACTTTGGGTTATGCACAGTTCAGGTTACACACAGTTTGATTAACACAGTTCGGGTTACACAGAGTTTGATTAACAAAGTTCGAGCTACATGTAGTTAGGGTCACACACATTTTGGATTAAACCCAGTTCAAGTTACACACATTTGGGGTTCAAGCTCTACCAGGCATTCATTACATTCTGCTTCATGCCTCTCCATTTAGCACTGTAAGGGTCTCACGGACTGTGCCAGAGTTGACCCGAGGTCATCTGTTGCCACAGTGAACGAACATGGCGACCGTCTAACAGTGTGAATTGATATCAGTCGCTACTCACCGATATATATTTCCGCAACATCTAGTTCTAGGGTAAATTGTCAAAAAGCTACCTTCAAACTGTGTGAAACTGACGTTTTGAAATACATTGAATGACTGTTTGTGTATTTCGAGATAAATATACATTTTGCGATCAGTAAAACAGTCAGTTCTTGGTTTCTGCAGGAATCCTGCAAAACATGGCGAGACCCCTACAGGGGGAAATGCAGCGTAGTGCAAAGCATCCTGGGAGAGGAGGAGTTAGGGTTATGTACATTTCACGTTACACACAGTTCTTGGCACAGACAGCTCAGATGACTTTTCAACTGAGTTGATGCGACCCTCATATCAATAATATCTATGAAAACGAATGTTTGATCCTATATCTAGTAAGATTTTTGTCTTTTATTTGCCAGAGACAACAGCCACCAGATGAGAATTTGGACATGTATGGTAACCGGGTTTGGCGGTGTGAAAGTCACAGATCCCATACAACAATCGCCAAATATGCCCAGTATCAGGCCTCGTCATTCCAGGAATCCTTACGGGTAAACGGTCATTGTTACAACATTTCTGATTGGCTAAATTTTCCTGTTCTAATGTCTGTATGTTATTGAAGTCCATGAAAAAAAGCCTGTGTTCCATAAAATGTTATCATTCTCTGTTCATGCTTCAACCACCTGTATCACACCGGGCTCTCTCCGGGTACTCTGGCTTCCTCCACCATTAAAAGTGGCTGTCACCATATGAGTGAAATAACCTTGAGTGTGACATTAAACCAATTTCCCCCTGCAAACCTCTCCATCCCCCCCCTCCCCCACCCCCAGCAAGCCAGTGCACTGTGATGTTGGTCAGCCAGTGTCCACATTTGCGATCAACAGTTGAGATCAAATGGGAAATTGGTGTTTCTTTTACATCTCTTCTGAGGTTATGGGCTATATTTAGAGATAATCATTCGTCATTCCTATGCAGATTAGTCATGAGGCTCTATTTAATACACTAAATATTCATGAAGATGAAGGTCACTGAATGCGACCTTCTGTGGAAGACCGTACATGTGACCTGTAGGATCTTATAAAGTGGAGAGCATTGATATATTATTTTATTAACATTGGTTTGTCCTTATCATGAGAAAGAATGTACTGTGTCAACAGATTCTTACATTGGTTGATTATTTTCTAACAGGAGGAGTCTGATAAAGCCAAAGGTATTCAGCCAGTCAAGGAGAAGGAGTCTGACAGTGACTCTAATTCCTCATCGGCCTCTAAAGGGTAAGTCCATTACTCTCGTTAGTCTGACAGTGACTCTAATTCCTCATCGGCCTCTAAAGGGTAAGTCCATTACTCTCGTTAGTCTGACAGTGACTCCAATTTCTCATCGGCCTCTAAAGGGTAAGTCCATTACTCTCGTTAGTCTGACAGGGACTCCAATTCCTCATCGGCCTCTAAAGGGTAAGTCCATTACTCTCGTTAGTCTGACAGTGACTCTAATTCCTCATCGGCCTCTAAAGGGTAAGTCCATTACTCTCGTTAGTCTGACAGTGACTCTAATTCCTCATCGGCCTCTAAAGGGTAAGTCCATTACTCTCGTTAGTCTGACAGTGACTCTAATTCCTCATAGGCCTCTAAAGGGTAAGTCCATTACTCTCGTTAGTCTGACAGTGACTCTAATTCCTCATCGGCCTCTAAAGGGTAAGTCCATTACTCTCGTTAGTCTGACAGTGACTCTAATTCCTCATCGGCCTCTAAAGGGTAAGTCCATTACTCTCGTTAGTCTGACACTGACTCTAATTCCTCATCGGCCTCTAAAGGGTAAGTCCATTACTCTCGTTAGTCTGACAGTGACTCTAATTCCTCATCGGCCTCTAAAGGGTAAGTCCATTACTCTCGTTAGTCTGACAGTGACTCTAATTCCTCATCGGCCTCTAAAGGGTAAGTCCATTACTCCCGTTAGTCAGACAGTGACTCTAATTCCTCATCGGCCTCTAAAGGGTAAGTCCATTACTCTCGTTCAGCTTACGGTAATCCCTCTAATAATTCAATCCCCCTATCAAAATTCAGTCTTCATCGATTTTGAGGACAAAATTCAATCGGCTGTTCTAATAAATTTGATCACGTTATATAATCATTGATATACAGAAGAAGTAATGGACTATATGCATGATTTTGAACCCTTTTGTCAACTTCCTGCTCCATATAAATTGGATCACCTCCATATTTCATGGGGGAAATTTCATTTCCTGTGATTGAATTATTAAAGGGATTACCATTGTCCTCAAAATATTCTCCATCCCCAAAAATAATTCTTCATACCTTTCATTGATTAACAGAAGGAACTGTGTTTTTCTCCAGTTAGTAAATAGTCTATCATATGCAGTTACACTATTGACATTTAATCACCCCCAGTTTTGGCCTCGAAATTCCTCCTAAGGATCACCTCCTAAACTACTTAAAAATGTCCCATTTTCATATCAGGAAAGTGTCAAATTTTTTCAGGAAATTGTCAAAATGTCAATTATTTGTTTCTACTTTAGAAAGAAGAAGTGGAAGATGATCAAGTTTGGTACAAATGTGGATTTGTCCAATGAGAATAAGTGGAGGACGCAACTGCAAGAGCTGACGAAACTTCCGGTGTTCACACGGGTAAGGGGAGGTCACCCAGTCCTGCATCATAATCATCACATACAAAATGCTTGAAATAATACTGCAAAACTCCCATTAAAAATGTGTTTTATTCAATGTGATCTTGTTAAACTTGGTTGTTCAACAGAGAATGTGATTCTCATCCTCTTAGACAAGTTGACATATTCATCCATAGGTGGGGGGGGGGGGGGGATGCATTGCCAGTTCAAAAGAAGAAAGATCTGTTCTTTATAAGAATTTAATTAAACAAGAGAAAATTAAAATTAAGATAGAGGTGATTGCCCTCTATATCATACAAAGTGAATTGTTCTCGGAAATGTGATAGTCCGGTTTCACCTTCCATCACTGTACTCGGAGATTGGAGATTGTATCCGTTTATTATACCAGCCTGGGGGATATGGAGCTGCTTTCTCTGTGTGCATCCGAGCATTTGTCAAATATTTTTCGATTATTACTGTCGTGTTCATTAATTTGTTTATTTCAGTTAATGTCGGCAAGTAATTTGTTGAGTCATGTGGGTAATACCATATTAGGGATGAACTCCGTGCAGTTGTACATGAAGGTCCCAGGCTCCAGAACACCGGGTAAGCATTGTGTCATTGTGCACGCCACAGGTCCTGGTAAGAATTCAAGGGCCTCCGCTACTCTGCTTGTTGTAAGAGGCGATTAACTGGGGCAACATTGGAGTTCCCGGTTATGAAAAGGAATAGATCCTTACCGGTGGGGTTTCAGGTGTGAAAAGTAATCGGACCCCAATGCTGTGATATGATTGATAGATTGTTGAAAGCGATGTTAAATCATACTCACTCACTTACTCACTCATCAAAACTCTTGGATTTCATAATTCAACAACGGTGCTGTCATGATGGTAAGGTCAGGATGCCACAATGCTAAGACTATTTTATTATCGGCATGTCACTATGCCTGACATTGACAGTGGACATAGGCCAATACTCCTGCTTCCACCGGTAGGAAACTCTATTGAAATAAAGAAGATTCAGGCTAGATAGACTTTTTTGGCACATGTATGAAATTCATTTGTTACATGATTGATGAATAACAAGTCTGAGTGGTCAAACTATGTTTTAAGTTGTGAAACGCGCATTTTTGTTTATCAATCTATTTTCTTTCTATCAATCTATTATCTCTCTATCAATCTATTATCTCTCTATCAATCTATTATCTCTCTATCAATCTATTATCTTTCTATCAATCTATTATCTCTCTATCAATCTATTATCTCTCTATCAATCTATTTTCATACAAATGATGATGGAAGATTGTCTCAAAGATTTAAACTTATCTTCACAGGCCACCAGGAGAACAACAACTTTTGTTCGGTGAACATTAACATTGGACCCGGAGACTGTGAATGGTTTGGTGTCCCTGAGCAGTACTGGGGAGTTATATCACAGCTTTGTGAGAGGTGAGCGCCCCATACAGACAATGCATATTTTCATATTCGCAATGTGGGTCAACTTTTCTCCATCGGAGACAAATGATGATACTTTGGTATCTCAATCAATCCAGTTTGACCACCTTTGTAAATAATTTGGATTCAGTTTGACCTTTTGATCTGATAAGTTTCAAAAACCCACTTTTGGTCATGTTGAAGTAGACTGACAAGCTTTTCAATGTCAAAGTTCTTGCCTCAGGATCTCATGGTTTTGGTGTCTGGACCAACACAATGGGTATATTTGGTTGATAAACCCACAAAATTTTAATTTGAAAAGAAAGGACAGAAGATGTTGAGTTTCGACCTAAAGGTTTGGTTTGGTTATTTCAGGAACAACACAAACTATTTGACGGGTTCCTGGTGGCCGATACTGGAAGACTTGTACGAGGAAGATATACCTGTGTACAGATACATACAGAAACCTGGAGATCTTGTCTGGATCAACGCTGGCACTGTACACTGGGTCCAGGCTATCGTAAGTCACTAGTCAAGAAATAATCTCACCATAATCGTCAGGCCCATACAACCCCATATCTTCATACACAAGTCGACGTCTCTGTTCACACTTTGAATTAGCATTGATATATCAGCACCCCCACCCCGCCTGTGTTCAAAAGAATTTATAAATACAATGAAACATCATTGACCTTGAATCCATTTGAAGTGCGCAGGGCCATATCCAGAGCCATTTTGATACCTGTTAAGGGGTATGAGCACCCAAATTTTACAGCCAATTTTAATGCTTTTTACATACAAATGTGCCCAAATACATACAAATGTGCCCAAAAAAACGGCAAGAAAGGGTGTCCCCAAAGAAAATCTGGATATGGCCCTGGTGCCGTAGCCTATGAGTGGGTTATTGATTGGCTGTCATATGTATCTGGTAACCCATACCGCCATGTTAGGAGGGCGAATACTGAGAGAATACATCACCCTACATACAGTCGTTGGGTATGTTCTGATTGGTTCGTCTCTGGTTTGTAGATGAAATTTACACCTCAGATTTGAATGCTTTAGGTGGCCTGATCTATATAGGCTAATTGGAAATCTGAATAAAGAAGTTCACTTGTGTATGAAGATGATACAACCCAGTTCTGGTTAAAATGCCGTGAAATTTGATCATGAAACCATGTCTGGATAGCTATGGGATTGGGGGTAGTGACTTGAATGAAAAACAAACCAAAAATGCCAACAATGGGCCGGGAAGAAAGTGCACATGTAGACACTGTAATATGTGTGATGATATCTGTCAAATTGCCAATATATTTATGGCAATGATTTGGTGTAAGACTCATGAAATATAATTGACAAAGGATATGGCACAAGTTGTGTTGTTAGTCCTTTGTCCAGGATATTACCTTTTCAATGGGAGGTCTTACACCAAAGCCTTGCCCAATGTATTATTGCAGTAAACTGAGAGGGCTCTTCAGATGTTTTGATAACCATGAGCTTGTGATGGTCTACCATCTGAAGTATAGACTCTAATGAGAATGGTTTTGGTGAATTTTGCAGGGCTGGTGTAACAACATAGCTTGGAATGTGGGGCCGATAACTCCATACCAATACCAGGTGGCCATAGAGAGGTACGAGTTCAACAAGCTGGAGGGGTACAAATCTATCGTACCCATGATACACCTCTCCTGGAGCCTGGCCAGAAATATGAAGTTATCCGACCCCAAGCTCTATGATCAGATCAAGTAAGTTGTGACGTGTGGGGGTGACGTCCTGAAAGTCCTCATCTACAAGCATTTCATGCAGACTACATGTTTATAATATTGGGTATATAATATATATCTCTGCAAATACAAAACGGCTACCAGAGGCTCAAATTTTCACTGAAACCAGAAACAGAAAGTGTTTCATTTCCTGTCCGTCTTTTTCATCTGCCAAAAATTTGATATCAGTTCATCTGTCCATACTGATAAACATTGTCACACTTGAATCTGTTCGCTGTGTGGTGTCAGAATGAAAATGAGATTTTTCATTGTGTTCAGCAATATTTAATCCACATAGCGACGATTCTCAAGATAGACCATCACGTGAATCAGAATATCTTTGCTCTAATTCACCAGTCTTTAATGTTCGGCAGAATGAAATTTCAATTATTTGTAACATGTACGATTTGGATTGTAACCTCTCCAATAACACCAAGCAGAGATGAGACCAGTATTTGGTTAGGATGTTGCAATTGTGTAAATGAAGCGATGAAGTACTCATATTTGAATACATGTATAAGTAATCGGTCACACATAAACATCAAGCAAAACTAATCTCTGCTGTTCTCTTGGTAGGTACTGTTTGATGCGATCGTTACGACAAATGCAGATGCAGATTGACTTTGTGGAAGGAAACAACCTGCAGATCAAGTGGCATGGACGATCCAAAGATGAAGCATCGCACTACTGTAACGAGTGTGATGTATGTACACTTACGACCTTACATAACAACAACCGATATGATCTCTCTCCGACATATCATGTCTGTACAAAAGCTGATTCACACATTTTGAAAATATAGTGAAAACTGTGTATACTGACCATGCTTGGCACCAGATTATACTGTCGGTTAATCTGTGTATACTGACCATGCTTGGCACCAGATTATACTGTCGGTTAATCTGTGTATACTGACCAACCCCACCAGATTATACTGTCGGTTAATCTGTGTATACTGACCATGCTTGGCACCAGATTATACTGTCGGTTAATCTGTGTATACTGACCATGCTTGGCACCAGATTATACTGTCGGTTAATCTGTGTATACTGACCATGCTTGGCACCAGATTATACTGTCGGTTAATCTGTGTATACTGACCATGCTTGGCACCAGATTATACTGTCGGTTAATCTGTGTATACTGACCATGCTTGGCACCAGATTATACTGTCGGTTAAACTGTGTATACTGACCATGCTTGGCACCAGATTATACTGTCGGTTAATCTGTGTATACTGACCATGCTTGGCACCAGATTATACTGTCGGTTAATCTGTGTATACTGACCATGCTTGGCACCAGATTATACTGTCGGTTTTGACAGGATTCTGGTTTGTCATGGCTCAAAATACTTTAAATTCAAGTATTGGTACGGTGGATAATGTCAGCACTGTTTAGAGGTTGGTCGGTTTACCCAGGTGTCTATTCACAGGTTCCAATGTTTTTACAATAATTAGGTAATTACAACAATCACTATCCTACGTGACCTTCGATATTTCTCAACTAAAAAAAAAAAAACCACATAAAAAACGCAACTGAAGATGGAGCCTGAGCTGTCATCAAATGGCGGGATGCCAGTGACAGCATGTTAGAACTCCGCACTGCTAGATAAATCTTTTAGAACAGTGCCGGACATTGATGACATTTGGAATATCAATATGTAATATCATGACGTAACAGCAGGTACTGTCCTCGGCTGACTTTACTCATCTGTTTTTCGAGCAGTTGACAAAACTTGGACATCCGAAGCAGTCACATAAAAAGTATTTGTCATAATTACTGACTTTTTACTAATTTACCAGCTCTGCCACGATACTAGTGTTATTTAATATATATTTGGAATAAGTGAATTAACTCGTTAAAGTTTTAATACTCTATCATGCTGAGAAGAACATATTGGCTCTCTTCACTTCACATCTCTCCATAGGTTGCTATGGTAATCCTATCAATAAATAAAACATCATATCAAAATTCAATCACCCACAATTTGGGGATAAAATTTGATCACCTGTTCTGATAAAATTGATCACCCTCTAAAATGATTGAAATAATGAAGAAATAATGAATAATATACATGATTTTGAACCATTTTGTCAACTTCCTGTTCTAATAAATTTGATCACCCCCAGAATTTATGGTGGGAAATTTCACTTCCTGTGATAGAGTTATCAGAGGGATTACATATCCTAGATGTATGTGAATCTTTTTTCCATAATTCAGTTTAGATGTGCCATTATGTCAGCCCTTGTGGCTAAAGGCCTGAAAATGGATCACCCATCAAGCGCTATTCCAGACCTTTTCACTGATAGTTTGGAGGGAATTTTTTGTACAATACTGAAATTTTCCGAATCTCATGATAATGCTTTGAGAATTGATAAAAATCACCAAAACCTACCATGTTATTCTGATACCGTGATGACATTGGTCTACTTGTGTTACAACATGCAGGCTGAACGTACAACAATAACTAAACGAATTGCCCATCTAATTTTTGTTTTGCGATGTATGTTGAGAACTAAGTACTGAAATAACATTAATTGAGTTTATAAACAGTGTGAAATTTCAATGTGGTACAAAACTTAGCTCCGAAGTTTCAGTAAAAACGATTGTATCTGTGCTTCACCAAGAAAGTTTTACCATACACATATTTGGTTATTAAAGTGTAAATATTTCTATTCAGTTAATTGTTTACTTGTTATGAAGTGTTGTGTTTATATAGCATTTCTTTCATCTTTTTTTTGACACAGCTGGAAGTGTTCAACATTCTGCTTGTCACAGAGCAGGACCGCAAATTCATCGTCCACTGTATCAGTTGCGCACGAAAGATCAGTCCGCGACTGGATGGTTTTGTCATCTTGAACCAGTACACAATGGACGACCTCATCGACGTCTACAACAAATTCCAACTTCACATGGTGAGACTTGAGTTCAGCCTTGACATATAATATTTATTAGTTTTTTACCCCTTGACCATTTTGGCCTTGGGGTATTGTCGTCGCCATGTACGTCCATCCGTACATCCGTTACTGCATTTTAGGCAACACAACCACCAAATTTTCAACATTTATTTATCCAGTGCTAAAGCAGATGCCTATCGAAAGTGGCTCCTCTCGGCCCATATTTTACAGAGTTATGTCCCTTTACAGATATATAATTTTTATCGAGCCCGTAGCTTTAGCTGCGGAAAGCTCAATATAGGTGCCACAATGATGTCCGTCTATCTGTCTGTCTGTCTATCTATCTGTCTGTCTATCTGCAGAACCAAGTAAATGTTTAAGTTTTGGACTTAGAAATTTTTCCCTCAGGACCAAGTAAATGTTAAAGTCTGATCCTAAGGCCTGCCCGACCGCCGAACCCTCATATTTCAGATGCTTGCATCGGGCTACACATACTGAACCCATCCACTACCCTGGGGGAGCATGTCCCCACCCCTGGGACACCAGGACCAAGTAAATGTTAAAGTTTTGGACTTAGAAAATTCCTGACACAGCTTCTCGGCCTCACCTATGTCTCCTAAACTAAGGCCAACCCGACCCCCTGAACTCTCATCTATTCCAAATGCTTACATCGGGCTACAGATATTGAACCCATGCATTACCCTCGGGGAGCATGTCCCCACCCCTGGGACCTCAGGACCAAGTAAATGTTAAAGTTTTGGACTTAGAAAATTTCTGTCCACAGCATCTCTGCTTCAACTATGTCTCCTGAACTAAGACCATCCCGACCCCCCGAACTGTCATCTATTCCAAATGCTTGCATCTGGTTACACTTTTTGAACCCATCCACTACCCTCGGGGAGCATGTCCCCAACCCTGGGGCACCGAGCCCCACCCTCCATCTCTTAAACTAAGCTTCGCTCGACCCCATATATAGTCTGGGAGCTTAGATCATGCTACACTAATTCAACTTATCCACTACCCTCGGGGAGCATGTCCCCGCCCCTGGGGCACCGAGCCCCACCCTCTATCTCTTAAACTAAGCTTCGCCCGACCCCATACCCATATATAGTCTGGGAGCTTAGATCATGCTACACTTATTCAACTTATCCACTACCCTCGTGGAGCATGTCCCCACCCCTGGGGCACTGAGCCCCACCCTCTATCTCTTAAACTAAGCTTCGCCCGACCCCATACCCTGATATAGTATGGGAGCTTAGATCATGCTACACTTATTCAACCTATCCACTACCCTCGGGGAGCATGTCCCCACCCCTGGGGCACCGAGCCCTACCCTCTATCTCTTAAACTAAGCTTCGCCCGACCCCTTACTCTTGTATATTCGGAGAGCTTAGATCATGCTACACTTATTCAACCCATCCACTACCCCAGGGAGCATATCCCCACCCCTGGGGTACTGAACCCCACCCTATATCTCTTAAACTAAGCTTCGCCTGACCCCATACCATCTTGTATTCAAGTAGCTTTATATATCATCATACACTTATTCAACCCATCCGCCATCTACACTTATTCAACCCATCCACTACCCCCGAGAGCATGTCCTCACATCCGGGGGCATAGAGCCACACCCTCTATCTCTCATATATTCTGGGAGCTTACATCATTCTACACTTATTCAATGCATTGCCCGACCCCATACCCTCATATTTCAAATTTTATATCTCTTATATGTGAAAGTAACCTACTATTATGTATGAGATGTAGTGTACATTGTATATACACACACACAACAAATGACCTACAATATATACTTTATAGTAATTACTTATAGTAATACATGTAGTTTGATGCCATTATTTTGTTTCAGAAGTACAATATTAAATAACCTGGCGGGGGAATCCCGCAGTACTGAACCTCTTATCAGTTTTGAATTTCGTGTCGCCTTAAATGAAGGACAAAATTCCCTTCGATTTTGCTATCAAATCATTCTATTCCAAATCATATGATTTAGCTTAAAGCTTTTACATGAACCATATTTGTGTCCACACATTTAACTTATTATATTAATTAAAACTGAGTTTGTGGTGTCCCAGTTTTACCAGTGCACATTATTATGTAGCATTACACATGTATGATTGAAAACATTTGTCATTATATTCTTGTATTTGCATACAAATGGGAGGGTTCACCCAAAAGGCTGGTGTCCCATTCCATACTGTAAATGATACCTCTACTCCAACTATTACACTCTGTCAGAAAAGGGATTATATAATTCATGTATCATGACACAAAGTTACACCAAGAAGTTCCGTGGTCCAAATTGCACAGTCAATTGTCCCTAACTATGCGCTGTATATGCTTACTTTGAAAAAGAAATGTAATCTTTATTTCAAGTTTTATAATATAGTTTCTTTTAATCCAACCTCAACATCACTGATATAGCAACCATATTTTTATGTATTGTCTTTTCAATGATGTGCAACCTCAAATGATGTGCCACCCTAAAGGGCTCGATCTTTTTGCGAAGCTGCATGTTCTATTTCTGTCCTATATGCTTGAATGTAACCAACTACCGGTATATGTTGATCTATCGTTCTCAGAGATAGGTCATACTCAATTAAAGATTATGCAATAATATTAAAGTCTGTGGCCCCACAAGCTACCTCTTGTGAAATATAATACAATGACATTTTATTTTACAAAAAATAACTTGCTTCGTTGTTGTTTTAATAATTTAATGATTTCATTCCTTTATCATCTCTTCGTTGTCTTTTTTTCAGGGACCACCCGTCATCGGCAGCTGATACACCATCATCTCGTCATAGATAATTTTGATACTATGTAACCAGAGTACTTTTGTTACGACGCGTTTACTTATCTTTATATCCATGTGTATCAACCACAACGAACCTACATCAGCTGAACAAGTGCACAGTCACCACGACACCACCACCAATCATCATTGTCCCCAGAGTATCCATCTATGCAAGCCCATACCCATCACCTTATAAGTTATGAAGTTTAACCATTTTCATTACGGAGTCATGGACAAGACGAGCAGGACAAGAGGAGAACATTGATTTCCATGTTAAGACGAAACGGGGAAACCAGTAATAGTTGAAGACTACCTCAAGCTCCGATCACTAAAGATTCAATTATTACTGGAGTCTGAGAGGAAATGTATCGATGGGAAAGATTATGTCCACATGCATGTACATACGAGACTATGTATTTCATCATCACTAGTAGAGCGACAATCGCTACAAATTCCATCCTCATTAAAACAACATTGGGTTAATAACCCATCCCATGAACACCCGACCTCTTGTTTGGAGCTAGGAGACGCACGATTGGTCGCTCAACGACCAGGATTTTATATTTTACACATTATTGATCTCAAAGGTGAAGTGATGCGGAGAGCAGACACTGCACTGCAGTCTTCATGGACTCAATTCGTAGATATGTTTAGAAAGTTGGAAATCAGTGACGAGAGCAGCACGTCTGACAAAGGAAGAAACTTGTGTTGAAAGATATATATTTGTTTCAAGTGGTTTATCGAGTTTGCACACTCGGCTATTGTTGTTGTTGTCGTAATTCAAAAACTGCCAGCCCTTTAAATCATATACGTGTGTACTTCTGACATTGTCGACTGGTTAATTTGGCTTTAAAGGTTTTAAACTCTTTGTGCTGAATGTTCACCACTATTGATAGCCCAAATATCTCATAATACACTTTTACAGTTTGATAATAATGTTATGGATCTATGAACGTAATCGTATGTCATCTTGTTTGTGAGAGAATATAAACAACCATAGATCGACTATGTGATATTAGATGTATAGATAGAGGTAGATAATAAACCTATTTGTGTCGGACATGTCGGAGCACCGATATTGCCATGCTGTACATGCATATTGTTATCGGACAATATCGTTCATTTCTGGTAATGTGGATAAAATATAATGGATATTATATTGTGAATATTCCTCTTTGTTGAGGTGGGCTTATTTCAGAGTTGATCTACCAACATCATTTGAATTCAGCACGTCCTTTCATCTGCTATATGAATACATACCGTACAGGTTTCAGCGATGGCATTCCTCCGATTGGTGAAATATGTTTGTCGATCTCGTAATGACTGAAATTTTATCATTCTTAATGCATAAATGGTGCAAACTTTATATATATATATATATATGCAGTTTGTCTGTACAGAATTATGGAGTTGTTGATGTTGTATTTTCTCTTGTTGCTGAATATTTGCCTCTAATGTAAACATGGAGTATCTCCCCTTCATCCAGTTTTTGTCAAGGGAGATAATCGGCTATTTTACAGAGTACCAATGTCTGCAACTGCACCCAAGAAAAGAGTTCTGTTTTTCTGGACCAAATTATTGTACAGTCCTTTCTCTAATGAAATAGATATGAAAGATTGATTGAAGCATCTTAAAGGGGTACCCCAATGGAAATTCAAGTGCCAGGTGTATGTGACCGACCTCTTTTTTGAGAGAATTGGAGCATTCATTTCATCAAAACATTCCTACTGGTTGCAGAGATATTCCAATTTAAAGATTTTGGGGCTTCACAAATTTGGTATGCAAATTAGCTTAATTAGACTGATAATGGCAAGTCTTTAATACAAATTAGAATACTTGAGATAATATTTTGGATTCAGATTCTTATGTCCTCAGCATTGTAGTTATTGTTAATTAGATAGATGTCCAATAGATTCTAGAAATATGGTTATATAGGCCCCGATCACCAAGCATTTTAATTCATAAACTAAGTGGGGATCCCATAGACCCTCATTACTGCACATTCAGTAATCAAATTCATAACCCAAAGAATTTCCAAAGCAAAGCCCTTGTGAACCTGTTAATATGGCGATCAGATTTCTATTGTTCTAGAAACCAACACTGATAGTGTGCATAATGAGTGGTATTATAAGATTTGAACAGATTAGACTGAGTACTTGTGTCATAAAGTTTTCTCATTACCTTTGAAATTTGACATCACCAAACTAATTTACTTAAAAGCCATGAATATCTCTGCAACTGTATTTATTAGTGGCAACAACATTTTACCCAGAATACTGAGCACTTCTCCCAAAGTTAACTAAGACCATTGAGGTTTTCCTTTACGTCTGTTCAGGTTTTTTGTGGGCATATTTCACGCCGAAATGAGAAAGTTGGAATGTGGGGAGGCCACTTTTTCCACTTTCACACATTTGTTGTGCACCATCAGTAGTATACAAAGGAAAGAGTATCTTTGTACTATTTAAACAATTTTGTTATTTGAACTCGTCATACTCGATGACTGATATTTTGGTACCTAATCATGACAAATCCTTTAGATGAGCCTTCCGTTTGCTGAGCGGCCTTGATGTCGCTTTGAATGACCAAAGTCCTATTAAACCTTTCAAAGATTATCAGAGGTTGTCATAAGGGCTGTCCTATATTTTGTTTTTCAGTTAGCAGTCTGCAGATCGGGTACATTGGATTGTAGAACCTTTCGTTGACAACTATTGTCGAGTATCAATCATACGGATAATGTATATATTGAGATGATGGGGATATTTTCCCATATTTTAAGATGTTGCATGTTTACTGTTTTGTTTTGGCTATTTTAACAAACCTGCTCTTTATGCTATTTGTATTTAGTACAAAATTCACAGCAAAATGGTCCTTCTGAAAGAGTTGACTGATCTAGCAACATTTTGATATTCATACAATCATTATTTCTGATCATTGACGAAGAGAAAACCCCATCATGTTAAAAGAACGTTTATTGTTCGTTTCAATGATTCTACAGTACCAGGGCCATATCCAGAGTTTATTTGGGGACACCCTTTCTTGCCTCATTTGTATGTATTTGGGCGCATTTGTATGTAAAAAGCATTAAAATTGGCTGTAAAGTTTGGGCGCCCATACCCCTTAACAGGTATCAAAATGGCTCTGGATATGGCCCCCCCCCCCGAGTACTTGAAAATACCCTTTAATGTCCATATACGTTTAAATAATGGTAGATTAATGGTGCCAGGAGTTGGCCTTTTAGTAAACTATTTACTTGGTTGAATTAGTTTTTTCATGTATGTAGTACTGTCACTCAGGGATATTTAATGAGAGAAAATGAAGAAGAAATCGGTCTTCAGTTTAAAATATTTGAAATACTTTTTACCCATTTCTCATAAAAAAAAAAGTTGCGAGATGGTTTCTGGCTGATAATAGAAGTGTGCAGCTTCAATCGAAGTCTATGGAAGTTGGAAGAGCTTAACAATTTTTCTGGTGTACTTTGGTCATTTGTGCCATTTTTTAAAATAAAAAAACTGGTTTCATAGGTGCTTCACATGTAAAAGACACGTCTTAGCTCATGTTGAAACATACCTCTCAGACAAGTTATGATAATTGTAAGGATTTCCAAATTTGTGTGAACTATAAATATAGCAGCTATTTCGACAGAATTTTTTTTTACCGTTATTACTTTTCTGTTGCAGTACAGGTGAATTGTAGAATTGAAACTGTTTTCTAGAGCCGAGGGAATGTGGTTTATCCTTCACTGTCTGGGAGGTTAATGGAATCTGCTGTGGTATTTATTAATGGTATTAAAGAATTCAAACTACACTGAACGGAGTGTTCTGTTGTCCATCTTCAATTACACAATTTCCTTGGTACACAGGGGAGATTATTTTGTTCCTATTTCGGAATTCCATTCAGTTGCCGATTCTCTCCTCGTAGTTATGCTTCCTCATTGTTGGCATTCTCTCGATGTCCTCCTATGGTGTTTTGTGCACTAATTGCATCCTGAATTCTTGTCCGTCGGACAGATTCAGAATCAATTTATTATACCAAACATCCCAGTTGGGACAGACAATAAACATCAATATAGGTTACGCCTCCAGACAGCTTCAGTACAGTAATAGCTTTTTACCCCTGAGCCAATTTTGGTCATGGGGTATTGTCATCTTGTACGTCCATACGTGAGCGAGATAGCCGGAAAAACGGTTCCACTTTTGAATTCCAAATTTGGTATGCTTATTTACCTAGTCAAGGACCAGATTGGGTGGCTCTCATACCTGTGTGGGAAACCTTGGCAGCCATCTTTAATTTAATGGATAATGGATAATGATCGATATCTCAGAAACCATTCAACTGTTCAATATGAAAGTTTGTTATCGATACATCAAGCAACTTTCAATGAATTACCAAACTGGCTTTTCTGATTAGCTGGAAACCCTGGAGGCCATCTTTAATTTATGCGAAATGTTTAATGATGTATATCTCTGATACCATTTTAGTGTTCTATACAGCCTCAATGTTAGTGAGGTGGCTTAGCAAAAAGATCGGGACACGCTGGACCAAAGCACCAAACTTGGCACATCCATCACCTGAGGCATACAAAACAATATCAGAAGGGGTGCCCATCACTTTGTATCATGCGACGCCCTCTGGCCCCCAAAAGGGCATTTAACCCTATCTGGCCTGGGTTTTTTGGGACCTGTCCTGGCCTGGAGGCCATTCTCTTACTCCTTGAGTTACATGTAGGAGGCTGAAACTTACCACAATATACCCCTGGGTCAAGTTCTACCAGAAAATGTAAAAAAAAAAAATCCAAGATGGCCTCTCTGATGACGTCATTTTTCAAAAACCATATTTTTTGGTTGATTTTCCGAAATTTTTTATTTATCCAATTTCTCCGCAAAAACTGCATGATAAATTACTAAATATTAATGTGATGTGAAATAAAATAGCTTTCGCCCATTTTTCATCGCGGAAAAGCAGAAATTTTGAAGGAATATGACAAAAACATCAATTTTCTGGTACCCCACGTGGCCGCCATCTTGAATTTACCCATGATCCCCTGCTCAGGGGGTTATGCAAATGGGCTCAAAATGACCACAATATGATAAACTATAAAGTCACGGGGTTTCAGCTTTCTGTTTTTTGTCGTTCCGGAGATAGCGCAGAAAGTTTGATGGGGGCGGGCATAATGTCCCCCCCCACCTCCAGGCCAGGTAGGGTTAAGGGGATATATTACCAATTAAAAACTAGATAGCTTACCAATATCTTCATTATTTTTATTATCCTTGAGGCTAGGAAGCTAAAACTTGCCACACTATATCTAGGGTTCCAGTGCTACCAGAAAATGTAACAAAATTCAAGATGGTCTCTATGATGATGTCACGGTGACGTCATTTTATAAAAATAAGCCATTTTTCTGATTTTCCGAATCCATTTTTCAAACTTTTTACTTGTGCAATTTTCTTTGCCTAAATTACCTTGCGAATTAGTAATTAATCATCTGATGTGATTTAATATATTATTGGGTAGTTTTACGTAGAATAATGTACCAAATTTGAGGAAAATACTCCAAAAACAAAATTTTCGAGGTACACCACCGTTTCGTCAAATCTAAATTTACCCATGATGCTCTTTTCCGAGAATAAAATGCCCCTAATTTGATTTGTTATAAAGATACAAAGTGCTAGCTTTAAACAGTTGCGAGCCCCAGAGAAAAGTTCATTGGGAAAAGGGGGGGGGGACTGGATCTGAATCCACTAAACACAATTGATCCTCCCCTTTCAGTATCATTTTTCTTACAGTGTACATGCACAACCGGCATATAATTAGAGTAATGCACGGGTGCTGAACCATGCACATATATATGTAATGGTCTTGGCACCCAGTGGAATATATTGGATGTAGTTTTAGACAAAAAAATCAGCTATTCATCTCTCAAACTTGAAAGTAGAAAGATTGAAATTGGAGCGATAAGCAAGCGGTGGGAGAAATTGACAACGTCTGGCGACTAAAAAGCAACCATATGACTCCTATCAACAGGAAAGCTTCCCTCAGCACCAAACATGCAGTCCCGAGAATACGGTGGATTCTCGGATGTAGCCTTAGTATCTCAGCCGCCCATTTATTGTAGCGGTTCATGTGGAGATTATGAAATATCCACACGGCCCCTAGCACCGGCTTAAGCGGAATTAGATATGCTAGCTCGGGTGCTGTGATGACAGATCAGATCAAACAAATAACGCATCGAATGTTAATGGGTGAGCGTTGAGGACGTCTGATGGAGTAAACGCTTCAACATGGGGTAAACCTGGTAAATGCAAGAATAACCCAGAAAAACTAACCTGGCCAGCCGTGAGTATGTCCAGCTTTCCCCCCATTTTACGAGACGGAAAGCTGAATCACAGTTCAAGTTTTACATGAAACTAGGGGCGATTGTTTCCTTTTACACAGGCGATTATGTAAACTTAATTGGTTTAGGTGGTTTCAGCCACCCCACTTCCTTCTAAGAGAATTTCCCCCTGGTTATCCAAAATGAATAAACGTTGAGAGCTGTAACTTAGCGCAGTTATAGCTTATGATATTGAAGTTATTTTGAGCCTGCAGCATAATACTCGGAGCAGAGCATCAGGAGTAAATTGAAAATGGATGATATTAGGGTGTAACTGGAAAGTTCTGTTTTCCTCTTATTCCTTCAAAATTAACCCTACCTGGCCTGGGCCCCCCACCAAATATTCTGCGCTATCTCCGGAACGACAAAAAATGGAGAACTGAAACTCCAGGACTTTATCGTTCATCATATTGGGGTCATTTTGAGCCTATATACATGACCCCCCGAGCAGAGTATCATGGGTAAATTCAAGATGGCGGCCACGTGGGGTACCAGAAAATTGATGTTTTTGTCATATTTCTTCAAAATTTCTGCTTTTTCGCGATGAAAAGTGGACAAAAACTATTTTATTTCACATCACAATAATATTTACTAATTTATCACGCAGTTTTTGCGGAGAAATTGCATAATAAATAAAACCGAAAAATATGACCGAAAAATCGTCAGGAAAATGGCTTATTTTTGGAAAATCAGTGTTGTCATCATGGTGGCCATCTTGGATTTTGTGACATTTTCTGGTAGGGCTTGAACCAGTGATACAGTGTGGCAAGTTTCAGCTTCCCAGCCTTAAGGATAATAAAAATAACGAAGCTGTTGGGAGGCTAACTATTCTTTGAATAGCAATATTGCCCCTCAGATGCCCTTTTGGGGACCAGAGGGCATCACAGAGCCCAGAGCAACGGGCACCCCTTCTGATATTGTTCTATATGTCTCAAGTGATGGGTGTGCCAAGTTTGGTGCTTTGGTCCAGCGTGTCACGATCTTTCCAAAATATGGCCCTAAGCTATGTATCCAGAGTCTTTCAATGAATAAACACATCAGTTCCTCGGAGTGGTGGGAAGGATGGGCGGCCATCTTTAATTTACGTGAAATCATTAATGATCTCCATCTCGGATACCGTTCAAATGCTCGATGTAAAATTTGGTATATATCATTGATGCATCAAGAAACTTATGTAATGAATACGGTACCGGATTCTCTGATTGGTAGAAAACCTTAGGGGTCATTTCTAATTGCAAAATTTTCGATAATCTGTATATTTGTGACTGGACTGCTTGGTGTTCCTGACATCTTGGTTCAAATTGAATGGCTGGCAACCAGAGCCGAGGGGTTTTCAGATGCGCAGCTTCATATTTCAGTGGTGGAAGACATTTATAGCAGTAACATTAGATACATAATGACTTCATTATGAAGGAAATGGTCCACCCTATCCAGTTCGAAGAGCACGTTCCACGTTCTTCCCGACATGAGTGTTCAGCGATTAAAGGGGCTAGATTCAAGAGAGGGTCAAAAAGAAGTGTTAATTGCTCGATTAGACTTGGATCAGGGGAAATGAAAACTCGTTTGAACAACGGGCGAAGAGCATTTTCCCAGATAATTTTGTAACACATAATTTGGTACTCACAGGGCTTTAGATCTCCCCAATTTGGGCACACTCCCTATTAGGGGTGGTAATTTTTTGAGGATGGGACAGTGTGGGGCACATAACCCTGGAGGATGAGGAATCACTGGTAGAAGTGCCTCGGAGAAGGGATTTCTTCACCAATGGGCGAAACCCAGTGTGAAGCAACACCAACTTTATTTTGCATTACATGGGGCTCACCGACATAAAAAAATCAAATAAAATTTCAAATTGCCACTTTTATATTTCCCATGAAAGTTTGAATAGAAATACTTTAACCCCCTTTTTATTCCTGATTGTATGAATTAGGCTGTTGTATTCTATCCGAAACAATGCCAGCAAAATAAAAATGAAAAACAACAAAAAGTAAATACCTTTCACTGTAAGTCAGCGAATTGTTATTGTTGAAAAATGCTGCTAATACTACTTAGGCAATGAAGACATTCAATGTAAATCAGGAACCTTCACTGGCAGTGTGATCTATCAGTCATGGTACCCATATTTCGACAGTGGTGCAGTATGTCAGAGCTAGGAAATGGAGGGTATTTCAACAGCTCAGCTGATACAGCATGGTTTTAAGTTACTGTTGAAAGCGGAGGCTGTTGGAACACATGCAAAATTCGCTAGATTGTTCTAGAAGAAAACCACAGCCACGGATATTCTCTGATGGACGACGGCTGGATTATGGATGACGGATTAGACGCTTGTAACAACAAAATGATGACAATGTTAGATTTGGAGTGTATGTTGGCAGTTAACATGCGACTCAACATAGTTTTTGATCTTGAGAAAATAGGTCAACGTCGATCATATTCGTAGACTTCAGGTCCATCATCAGTTGCATATGTGGTATCAATTTTTTCATGTTATATCATAATATAAAGTATATAACCTTGAAAAAATAGGTTCAGTCAACTAGGATAGGGGTCTAGTCCGTCATTTTCATTTTGGGGCATCATTAAATATCATCCTCAAAGTCTAAATATTCTGTCAAAATACGCCAGAACAAACCATTTCACTTCAACGACGAGAAGAAAAGCAGCTCCGAGTAGGGATCACAATTTTTTTTTTTTTACCCTGGATGGACCATTGGGCATTTGTTCTTACATTAGGTGTCATGATTTTACATTCTCCGCCACATCCTCACGTGACGGAGTACATTCTCCGCCACATCCTCACGTGACGGAGGAAAACGGTTGTGAGAAGAATAAGTACCCTTTTGTTGATTTGAAACTTTTTGATGTTTGTAATATGGAATGCTGTAGTGTGGTATTTTAATGTGTTATATATAGGTCATTTTCTTACATACAAATACTGATAAACATCATGAATAACATCATTTGAAAGGTGATCCTATAATATATTTCTACTCTATATATATTAGTTAAGTGTAGAGGTCCGCCAGGGGACCTGCTTCTTCAGGAAATCTCTTGTTCTTTTCGGCAATTATTTCTTTTATAGGTTTTGTTCAAAAAATTGCTAATCTTGTTGCTGTCCAATTAGGCTTCCTAGAGCATCGGCTGGAGGTGTCGAAATTTTTTTTAACCAGTAAGACAATACACAATTTTATTCTGTATATTTCGCTATTAGTTCTATCATCTTAAGCAGTGAACAAAGCTACAAACAGCTCCATACGTACAGTATGTATACAAGGCATAAGGAGATCTTAGCCAATTCACATTTATGAACAGGTAAGCCAGTGAATTATGTCGGTCCGGTTGGACGGATATTAAAATGCCGCCATTTTCAGAAATTGTAAAATGTTAAGCGATAACCGGACAGTGATACAAATGGTGTGATTCAGGTGTTACAATACACTCCACAAATGTAACTCGCAAGGGAATATACAATTATGAAACATGCGAGTTACAACATTTGTAGATTTCCATCAACTCTGATGTGGATTGCCAAGAAAATTATACCTATATTATCTTAAAATGAGTCCTTATCCAAACTTCAGGACACGTAGAAATATTCAATGTAGGTACATACTCACTATATCACGATACTTTATTCATTTATGCAGTTTACTTAGTTCTTGCCAGATAAGCAAATTATGTATTGTTTTCATCAATTAGAGTGTGTATTGCATCACCTGAATCCCACCATTTGTAGATCAGTCCGGTTATGAAAATGACAGCATTTTAATATCTGTCCAACCTGACGGACATAATTTACTGGCTTACTTTTTCATAAATGTGTATTGGCTAAGATCACATTATGCCTTGTATATAGACTGTGCGTATGAAGCTGTTTGTAACTTTGTTCACTGCTGAAGATGCTATAACTAATAGCGAAATATACAGAATGAAATTGTCATTCCTACTCGGAGTTGCTTTTCTTCTCTATTATTGGAAAATCATCAGTGGTTCCAATGGATTACTTCAATTATATATACATGAAAAAATTTCCCAGGTGGGATGTGCCATATAGCAGGTATGTAGAAGTTCCATTTCAAAAATCTTTGAAGCACTGATTTGGAAATGAAGTGTTTACTTGGTTGACACAAGCTGTCTACTAGTCCACTTATGTAAAGTGTATTATACAAGAAGTCAACCATTACAGGTTTTATTAAAAACTGAATGGTCAACATACAGGCCTACAATAGGAGGCCTGATTTACAGGTAAAGCAGAATATCAGTGTTACAGTATGTCTATTTGACCAAAATGGCCCGACTTCAAGCCCACTTGAATCCTTGCCATTCTCCATACTGACCATACACTGACGGTTGATGTAGCCTAGATTTAAGATATATTTAGCTGACTTTACCCTTTGCCATTTTTTAAACCATAATTTTAATAAAATTAGTAATTGTAAAAAAGAATGTATAATGATGTAAATCAAGCATTATGCTGATGGACTGCAAAATCCAAATGAGAGGTGGCCATTCAATTTCAATCAAAAAACTTCATCCTTTGAAATCCTTAGTCCGTCTGACAATAATAAACTTCATGAACAGATGAAATACCAATAAATTGTGCTAAAAAAGTTTACTGTCTGTAGTGCCACCCAATGATGAACAATATCAATAACCTACATGATGAAGCAAACTCCTCAGATGTGGCCTGGGTAATGTAGGTATTGGACTAAAGCCAGGAGAATTTCATATATTAAAAAAAAATGGTCATTTTGGCCCTACAAGGGATGTGAATTATAACACTGGGAATGTTACATTCATGTTCAGCAAAGTAGAATTAATTTTCCCTGATTAAGAAGCAAATTTCCATTTTTGTGAAAACAAAATCTTATTTCGAGATGCAAAAATGGGTCTCCATGATTCGCCAACACCATCAAAATCTTGTCACTTCTTTGCCTATCTTGCAAGATCATTATACCCAAATTTCATGGAAATTAAACACGTTGTTCAGAAGATATGTTACACAGGTTTACCTGCATTCATATCTATAGCGCCATCTAGTGATGACGAAATGCCACGAAAAACAAGCGGGTGAAATCTAAAGCCCTAGGAAGATGGCACATAAGCGTTCAATGGGAAAAACTTTAATCATGATAATGGTTATGGAGGTTTTGACGTTAAGTCAGATAAATGAGATTTTTCATTTAAATGGCAATTTAGTTCACACCGAAAGGGAATGATCATGTCGGCAATCCTATATTTATGCTTGGCAACCTAGAATAGAACAGTCATTAAATATTTCTCCAAGCGAATTGGTGAATTTTCATTTCACGAAAAACTTTTTTCTTTTTGAAACGCAAAAAACTTGCCTTTATATTTATGCCAGCTACACCAAAACCTTTTCAGCAAATTGACTATCCTTCAACACCACTGTAATAAAATTTCAAAGAAATCAGACAAGCCGTTCTGACGAAATCGTCAGAGAAAGGTTCACCTATGCTCGGACTACAATGCCACCTAGTGGTGAGCAGCGGGTATCGAAACACAACCAGACAAATTTCCCAGGCCTAAGGAGATAGCACACCAAGTTTGACCTGAAAATATTTAACGGTTTCAGAGATATTCACGTTTAACTCTTTCCCTCATAGACTCGTCGGGAATTTTCTCTCTCTGGCTCATAATAGATTTGTAATGGCGTAGGTGTTCAACCCATGGACTCATTTCAATTTTCATACCTCTCCAGCGATGTAAAATATCCCGTTTTATGTCCCATGTCATGTGGAGAAATATTTACCAATGGTCTCCCACAGACCCATTCTACGTAATTTGTTCACGTTTTATACCAATATCAGCAACATTTATTCTAAAAATAAGTAATCTTGTGAGAAAATGTGTTGTGTCTGCTTTACTTCTGTTGGAAATCACGAAAAAAAGCGAAGAAATTGTCGCATTTTAGCCACGTTTTGCACCGTTCTCTTCCTGCTTTCCGGCTACCATTCGCATGTTTCCGTATACCATCGTAAAGCTAATTCTCCGTAGGATCGGGATTTGGCAGTGAACTGACAGGATGGCAGGTGTAGAACGAACAATAACTGTGTTAATCCAATATACCTTCCGTGACGGAGAATACAGACGGTAATAAATATTCATAAGGTGAAAGAAACACAGCTCACTGATTGGCCAAGGTTGGGCGCGGCCTGGCGTGATTGGAGGAAGAGGTCACGTGGTGACTCGGTCGCTATGGTCACTGTCGACGAAAGGCCGATTCAGAAAGAATGGCGACTGAACATATTTACCGCGAAGACTGCAGGTCCCGGGAAAATACATAAAATAAACTCAGATGGGCAGATTTGACGAGCTAGTCATCAAGGTTAGATACTTTGGTAGTTTATGCTTGCGTTAAGTGAAATATTCAGGAATTTGGAAGCAGATTTTACTATTTTTCGAACGTTTGTCTTGGAGCACACGAAACAAATTTGTTGTCAAATCGCGCATTTTTCATCGATTATTTCTGTTTCTCTCCCGATTTCATTTTACCCTTACCATAAAACATACCAACAGTCCATTTTGTCAGATTTATTGAAATTTTGGCTTTCTGAAAACGTATAGTTTTAATTAGGTTTTACTCAAGTAAACGCCAAAAATTGCAAGAATAATCCACCACATGGGAACTCGTCAAAACCCGTCTTCATGGGTTACGCGAACACTCGTCAAAACACGCTTACATGGGGATTTACACAAGTCGTCAAAACCCTCTTATATGGGGGAAAGAGTTAAAGTCGCGGCGGTGGCGGATCCGTTTCTCATGAAAACACAAGAGCATCCACTTTGTGGAAATGCTCTAAATTAATATTTTCATTAGAATCTGTACTTTTAGTCCTACGCTGTATGCTGGACCTGTACATTTATGATAACCGCATTGGTTGGTACTCTCTGTACAAATCCCACTGCTGCATCAAGGGCTTTGTATGGAGAGTATGGGGGTCAAAACAGAATTTTATTTATTGCAGTTCTTTAGTACTACATCGATTCTTCAGGTGAGAATATTTGTTAGAATGCATGTTTGCTTAGGTGCAATTTTAGCCTTCCAAATCTTACGAGTTTAGACACTTAGTAATCCAGACTTGGAGGTCCTCATCAGTTATTCTGTTTGTGTTAATGAACAGCATAGTGACAAGGACATTTCCAAGTTGTTTGACAGGGCAGTAGATGAGTGTGATGTAACTCCAGAGCCTGTGTGTTACTTTTGTAAGAATGGTGGTCTTATGCGCAAATGGCGACCGCCAGATGTGTACTGACTACAGAAATGTGAACACATTGACCAAAACAGACACATTCCCTATTCCATGCATGGACGATTGCATTGATAAAGTGGGAAGTTTGATCTTCAGAAAGGATTTTGGCAAGTTCCACGGACAGTTCGTGCGAAGGAGATATCAGCATTTGTCACTTCAGAGGGTCTGTTCCAGTACAAAGTCATGCCATTTGGGATGAGAAATTCTCCGGCCACGTTCCAGCGTCTCATCAACCGTGTGACTTCTGGTTTGGAACGATGCGAGACTTACATTGATGACGTCATTGTCTACAGCGATACATGGGAAGATCATCTACAGAGAATTCGCGCACTGTTCAATCGACTAAGTGACGCCAAGCGGACAGTCAACCTTGGAAAAAGTGAATTTGGACATGCGTGTGTGACATTCTTGGGTCATGTTGTAGGTCAGGGTCAGGTGAAACCTGTAGATCATAAGGTTAGTGCTATCTTGCTATTTCCAAGACCAACATGTAAGTGACAACTGGTGCGTTTCTTGGATATGGCTGGTTACTACAGAATTTTTTTCAAATATTACTGAGCCTTTAACTCAAGATTTGTTTGGTTCAATGAATGTGAATCAGCTTTTGAAAACCTGAAAGCCATACTCAAGAGCACGCCAGTTCTTTCAGCACCAGATTTTGAATCACCTTTTAAACTGGCTGTAGATGCTAGTGATGTTGCTGCTGGTACCGTTTTATTACAAGAAGTTATAGATGGTGTAGATCACCCAATGTTATTTTTCACGTAAATTTGACAAACATCAGAGAAATTATTCTACAATTGAGAAAGAGAGTTGGACAATGATATTGGCTTAACAACATTTTAATGTTTACGCTACTTCATCATTGCCAATTACTGTATTCAGTGATCACAATCCACTTGTTTTCACAAGATGAGAAACAAAAATCAAAGATTGTTGAGATGGAGTTTGATGTTACAAGAATACAATATTGAAATCAGAGATTAAGGGCAAGGACAATTTCATTGCTGATTGTTCGTCTCGCATACAATGTTTGTCAACATTTTTGCCGGGGTTTTTTTTGCAATGTTTTGAATTGTCGAAAAAGTTCCAAGTTCCAACTTTCTATTTTTAAGAGGGGAGTGTCATGGTATTATTATTAAACATTGTGGATGTTTCTAGAATATAGAGCTGACGCAAGCTTGTTTACGTATTATTATGTGGGTCAGCCACTTGGAGCTTTCTGGAAGGCTGTTGTAAATTGTATCTAGGTCAGATGATGCAGTAACGCCGTGTCTTCTAGAAGCTTCTTGATCGGGCAGAATGATCTTGAATGCCTCCTAGAGTATAAATAGCGCATTGTCAGTCATTCAGGAGGGAATTCAAACTGGCTTTTTATGTGGTCTGTTGTGCTGTGTTACCTTTGTCTGTACATACGGACTACTGGATTACTTACTCCTGTGTATTGACTGTTGGCTGCTGCATGGTCAACGCTATTTGTTGACACCATCGGATATTGACATTTACTGGGACTGTGTATATTGGAGCAGTGTTGGATTACCATTATACAGAAGAGTGATTTGTGCACATCAACAAGGACTGTAAAGTCCACATCAGTATAGCATTGAACAGTAAGACTATATTTCACACATTTATTTGTTGTATTAACCTTACTTAAATTGTATATGATTTTAGTATAGTAAATAAATATTTGATTGTTAATCCTGGACTTCACACATCTTATTGTTACGTTTTGTTGACGTAACAAGATTGATGGTGGTAGAAACGAGCCATCGAGGAAAAATTCACATACATTGACAGGAAAAACAAATGGTTCCATCTCGCTCATTCGCTGGGTGACCCATCAGAGGTGACCTACATGGGCAATACATGTTGGTGCACCTCGGCTTTGTCGGTCTGAAGATATCATGGCAACTAGAATCCCAGATATGAAACGGAAGACAATTTTGTCGAGGAAGTCTGAAAATAAACTAACTGTACAGCTTTGACAAATGAAGGCAGAAGTTTAGCTGGCACTTTACATGTTTATTAGGCTCCTTGTTATGACAAGCAGGAATTCAAAATATGTACATGCAAATTACAATAGAAATCACAGCGCGTTATCATAGCAACCTGTGAATTCTGCGACAATGACGAGCGATAGGAAGCAGCTGGTTGGTCGGTCTTCTTGTCAGTTTCACTGCTTTCATAGTACGAGGACATGAGTGTCCGAAAGTGGACTTTAAAGTTTTACAGGTCGGCTTGTTCCATAAATTATTCAGTCGTTAAAAATCCTATTGTTCCTGCAACACATTCTCCCATTAGAGTTTGTAACCTGCTAAAATTCGGTGGAACACCCTCTGACTGCACTGTGTGGCACGCATGCGCATTCAGTTTGTATCAAATTTGAGTGAGTGAGTGAATATAATTTAACGTCGCTTTCAACACTATTTCAGTCCTATCCCCAGTTAGTTACCTCTTATGACAAGCTCTTTGAGGAGCCGAGTTCTATTCTTACCATGACCAGGGGTGTGCACAATGACATCCCAGTTCAACCCCGGATGCCCCACGGGGCCTATCAAATTTGATCGACACGTGGAGCATGTATCTGCATACAAGAGAGGTGGGAAATCCATTCAGTATATTGTAAAAGAATTATTAAGTTTTTTGCTCAATTATTACACAAGAACACACAATGCGTGTTGTTTAGCTGTGACATGCCGAACCCACTGCGCTGTGTTTACAAACGGATGATGCTGATTGACCGAGAGCCATTCACACAACTGCCCGCCATGGTTTAAACCCCAGTGCAATCAGAGGGTATATCTGAAAGTAGGAGGTATACAATATCATGCCATGAGAATGCTGCAACAAGGCATCTAGGCTGCAGGAAAGAATTGATGTTTATGCAAAATTTTTATTCCTCCCATCTTCAATAAATAATAGATGGTTTCTGTACGTTAAAAATCCAGTATTGCCACTCCCGAAGGGCATCGGAAATTATTTGGTCTGGATAGCTGGAGTAGATTTGTATGGTTGGTTGATGATTCACTTCTCCCCTCCCAAGATAACGATGATTGAGTAAGTTGCTGCAATGAAAGATGAAATCATTAGACAAATAAAAAATGACAATTTTTGACCTATGCTTCGAGATATTTTTGATACATTTGTGTAGTATCCTGGTTTTGGCATGTATCCACACTTGTGTATCTCAATTCAAGCCTAACTGCCTGGACACCAAAGACAAGTAGGTAAGCTGAAGATACATAATTTTCTCTAGCATCGTAAGCATACCCACAGACAACTATCTATGTCTGTCAGCTATTAGAGGATGCATAATGGGCTGGCAAAACTTTGCAAGCACAATTTCAAAAGGACAGAAAAGCTGCCAGTTTTTGGATTGCGGGCATCTCCATAATACCTTAAAAGCCATTAGGCTTAGAATGAAGAAGTAAAAGCTTTCGTAAACTGTTCGATTCGACTTCATGTAAATAAAGTTCTTTCTATAAAAAAAATATTGCCACACTTCCTTCCTTGAACAACTGCTTTTGGTCAATGATATGCGCGAACTACTGGTCAAGAAAATGTCACTATCACCAATTACTGACAGGTGTCCCATTTCCGCTACAGCTGTCACCATTATGGCCTACATAGGGTAGCAGCTCGGATCTGTGGTTACTTTGCAGGCTCAGTTTCTTTCTGTAAATCTAGACTGTACCTTGACAATGAAATATAGGGGTGTGAAACCTCCGCGAATACACAGAATTTCACGTGAGAAATATTCTGGAAATTTCCACGGAATTTATGATTTCAGAGATCAAATTTATCTTTTTTTTATATTTACGACTGGGTATAAATGTATTAGCCCTTACTAGTTATGTCATTAAATTAAAATTCACAGCATGTGCTATTTTGTGAAAAACGGGTGTAAATCGATTCATTAAACACACAGTTAGACACGAAGGACCCCTTGGACCAAAAAGATTTTCCAGCAATGAGATATAATGCTACCGCACTTGACCAGGTTAAATGGCATTTTGGTCCAAGTGGTCCTTCGTGTGTAAATGTGTGTTTAATAGACTCGATTTATACCCTTTTTCAAGAAATAGCACATGCTGTGGATTTCAATTTCATCTCATAACTATAGACATAACACAATCGAGCTAGAACCTTCACATATTGTGTACATATATTTTCTCTCGCCATTACCTTAATTATTTTCAAGACATTTTTTTTTTTTCGATTTCAACCGCACCACGTATAAGCCAAAATCCCACCTTATTGTACCATCTCCTTTACCTTTTTTATAATTTACGACTGGATATAAATATATTAGTTCTTTTTCGTTGGCAAGTTCAATTATCTTCGCCTTCTATAGAGTGGTCATTGTAGGAGTACATATGCACTGATGATGGTGACATCATGGAAAGTGGGTCACAGGTGACTGGTCTAAAGAAGCCATCGGGATGGTGACACATTCAGAGGAGAGCTTTGGTCAAATATGAGATAATGGACAAGGCTGGTTGGAGTGACAACCCTTCCAATGATATTCCAAGGTGTGCTCCGATAAAACCTCCCTGTAAATGCAAGGCTATCAGGGGTGTCTTACACACACAAATACCACAATATATCAATTAGGCAACGAGTGTCAAGAATGAGGACAAGAGACGTACATGTATTTACTTGGGCACAGTACATTGAAAATATGGCTTCATTATTTTCCTAGAGTCTCAATCATTGTATATCTCAATTCAAGCCTAACTGCCTGGACACCAAAGACAAGTAGGTAAGCTGAAGATACATAATTTTCTCTAGCATCGTAAGCATACCCACAGACAACTATCTATGTCTGTCGGCTATTAGAGGATGCATAATGGGCTGGCAAAACTTTGCAAGCACAATTTCAAAAGGACAGAAAAGCTGCCAGTTTTTGGATTGCGGGCATCTCCATAATACCTTAAAAGCCATTAGGCTTAGAATGAAGAAGTAAAAGCTTTCGTAAACTGTTCGATTCGACTTCATGTAAATAAAGGTCTTTCTATAAAAAAATATTGCCACACTTGCCTCCTTGAACAACTGCTTTTGGTCCAAAAATGATATGCGCGAACTACTAGTCAAGAAAATGTCACTATCACCAATTACTGACAGGTGTCCCATTTCCGCTACAGCTGTCACCATTATGGCCTACATAGGGTAGCAACTCAGATCTGTGGTCACTTTGCAGACAGTTTATGCTCAGTTTCTTTCTGTAAATCTAGACTGTACTTTGACAATGAAATATAGGGGTGTGAAACCTCCGCGAATACACAGAATTTCGCATGAGAAATATTCTGAAAATTTCCATGGAATTTATGATTTCAGAGATCAAATTTACCTTTTTTTTATATTTACGACTGGGTATAAATGTATTAGCCCTTACTAGTTATGTCATTAAATTAAAATTCACAGCATGTGCTATTTTGTGAGAAACGGGTGTAAATCGATTCATTAAACACACATTTAGACACGAAGGACTCCTTGGACCAAAAAGATTTTCCAGCAATGAAGATATAATGCAACCGCACTTGACCAGGTTAAATGACATTTTGGTCCAAGGGGTCCTTCGTGTGTAAATGTGTGTTTAATAGACTCGATTTATACCCTTTTTCAAGAAATAGCACATGCTGTGGATTTCAATTTCATCTCATAACTATAGTCGTAACACAATAGAGCTAGAACTTTCACATATTGTGTACATATATTTTCTCTTGCCGTTACCGTAAACAATTATTTTCAAGACATTTTTTTTTTTCGATTTCAACCGCACGTATAAGCTAAAATCCCACCTCATCGTACCATCTCCTTTACCTTTTTTATAATTTACGACTGGGTATAAATATATTAGTTCCTTTTCGTTGGCAAGTTCAATCATCTTTGCCTTCTATAGAGTGGTCATTGTAGGAGTACATATGCACTGATGATAGTGACATCATGGAAAGTGGGTCACAGGTCTGAAGAAGCCATCAGGATGGTGACACATTCAGAGGAGAGCTTTGGTCAAATATCAGATAATGAACAAGGCTGGTTGGAGTGACAACCCTTCCAATGATATTCCAAGGTGTGCTCCGATAAAACCTCCCTGTAAACAAGGCTATCAGGGGTGTCTTACACACACAAATACCACAATATATCAATTAGGCAATGAGTGTCAAGAATGGGGACAAGAGACGCACATGTATTCACTTGGGCACAGTACAGTTAAAATATGGCTTCATTATTTTCCAAGAGTCCCAATCATTGTGTATCCCAATTCAAGCCTAACTGCCTGGACACCAAAGACAAGTAGGTAAGCTGAAGATACATAATTTTCTCTAGCATCGTAAGCATACCCACAGACAACTATCTATGTCTGTCGGCTATTAGAGGATGCAGACTGGACTGGACAAACAATGGACTTGTAATGACCGGGCTACCAACACCACATGAAACTAAATACAGGCGTCATACTGCGTTGTATTGGACTTCATTTCAGTTATGAAGATAATGCAAGAAACCTGTAAATGGGAAATGTTCAACATCTATCCTCCTTTCACACATTCTGCTCACATTAGCTCATCGTTAGTAGCCCTGCTGTTGGACCAATGACCCAGGTTTATTGGCCCATGATTAGATATTAGCTCATCTTCTTTACCAAGTCTGCCACAAACACACAAGAGGTAATGAACCTTTACATGAACTCTGTAGTTAGCTGAATTATCTTCCAATTTTCATCAATAACCGATGAATATGCCGGATTTCCAGTTGAAAAGTTGAATTGACCAATCAAATGCTTTAAACCCGGAAGAAATCCCAATATTCACTGTAGTATCTATAATACTCCATTTGTATGGATAAATGTATCTCGCCTCGTATTTCACAAGCCCGTCACTAGGGTTTTTAAAGTGGGGGTTCAAATGTTGTCAATTTGCCACCTCTTACTATCCCAAGAATGCGCCTCCAAGGGCGCGTCTTTCTAGGGGAAATTTTGTTTATAATTTTTACACCTGATTTCCTGCATTTTAGCATATTCTTAAGGTTAAATTGGGGTTAGACATCTTATGTTTGGAATGAAATACCCCCCCCCCAAAAAACAAATCTATGGGCAACAAGAGCCCAAGGGGCTTCAATATACGCCCATATATCTGGAATTACACTGGTCCGAATTTCAAGGTTGTTTAACCCTTTCGCCGATTATTTCCCCTGACAAAAGTGACCTGCTGACGATCAATTCCCTGAGAACTGTTAAAATTTGTATATGTTGTCTTTGGAATGTTAGAAAACGTGTTTGCGTCCGAGATTTGTAGAAAAACATAGGGACCCCGTCTCCACAATGAACACTCCGATGTTATTTGCTCCAGTTTTACAGCAAAATAAATAAAATAGCATACAAAATTAGGTTTTACTTCAAGAGAATGCGCTTTCCCCGGCTTTCTCGACTTGAAAACGTCAAAATTCAACGGAGAAATCGTTTTTTTTCGATCGCATTTGACAGTGTTTATCTCGAGTTGTACTCGGCCATTTGCAATGTTTGACCTCTCATTGGAAAGCGTGGGCTTTCCCCTTTCTGTACATGACATGACCTGGAACGGATGGCAAAAATAAAACGGAGGATACGATTGGATTGGAAATGATGTAATTCCATTTTTCCAGCCACTGTCTACGCGCCTCTTATCTGTTGGCGGATGGAGGTCACGTGGGCGAAATTACGCATACCGATTGGCTCGTCGTCCTAAGGCGGAAACCATCTTGGGCGAAATAGAAAGTTGGTTGTCAAACTTTGTGGATCAAGACTCGTAAAAATATGGAAATAAACTTTGCCGGTTGTCGTTGGCAGTTTTAATCGTCTGGGGAATATTCACCACGCTTTATCAGTCGTGTAACATCAAAAATACAGGAGTTAGGATGAAGTTTTCGATGATTTTTTTCATTTCTGCGGCTTGCTGCCGAGAGGCCCGTCACACGGTATGTGGAAAAAAACGCATGTTTTGCTCCGATTTTTTTCGTTCAACATCTAATTTTGCTTTATTTCTTTTGCGGAACAAACAAATGATTTCGAGAATCAAATTGATCAAGGTTTTGACTTTCCAGAAGTATACAGTGTTTGATAGGTTTCCGTTAAAACGAATGCAAAAAAATAAAAGTGCTGTACCCATCGTGATGGCCAACAGGTTTAAAGCTAACCCGGTCTACCGGGGATGGTCGTACGGGTGGCACTCTCGTTATCCCCGTACACCGGGTTTAATCGGTGAAAGGGTTAATGGCCTTGATTCCAATTGGTAGCTAGCAATCCAGAAAACGGTCTACGACTTTGTGCTTCTGAGAATGTAACATATTTCACATCTTATCTTGCATGATAAACTAAAATGGTCTTAACTCTTGGTAACTAGGTGCAGGGGGTTTTTCTAGCCGTTTTTTCATCGTGGTTACCACGATGAAAAACAATATATATTGAGTTTTGCAGAGAATTTCAAATTGAGTTTTGCTAAAAAAAAATTGAGTTTTGCGATTTTTGCCGTTTGCGCGTGAAGCGCGCACGATTTTTTTTTTGAGTTTTCCCACAACATACCAGTTGTCAGTTGATAGGTTGTTTCGCATGACCCGCCCGCATCAATAGTTTGAAGATAAATAATGCCGCATGTATTGTAATTATCAGTAATTATTGGTCGTAAAAGAAATAAGTAAGCAAATCTAAGTAAAACGAATGAACCGTCACAGCGCGAGTCAGCGTGAAGGCGACTGAAGAGCCGCCATCTTGGTTCACATTCTTGGGGAAAGCCCTATCAAAACGAGGCACAGTCCGTTTCTAGCGAGGATTCCCTCGTGTCAAGCACATGGCAGTAAAGTTTTAACTCCGGCACTTTTGATGGTCGCGTACCAAAGCCATCGTGGTTTTAGTTTATGGATCAGTTGTTTCCTCACCAACCAGTTCACTTAACCATCCAAATTTATCTGATGAAACGCTTTTGAGCGAAGTGGTCGGGCGCTTCACGTCTTCACTCCCGACAACAACAACAACACAGACTGTCGACGAATACTCGTAGCTTGAGGACGACGGACATACAAAATTCGTCGCCGTGGACAGAGAATCCCTATCTTCAGTCAGTGTGAAAGAAATAAAATAAGATTTCAATAAGACGTTGAAAATTCGGGTAATAAATTCTGCAGTTATCTTTAATATTGGTCACAAGTAAGAGTTTTTTCCCTTGATTTCTGTTTACACAATGTGTGTGCATTTGAGTTTTACTGTCTACCATAATTATTTACATAATGTTTCAATTAAAGTAAAGCAAACTTAAAATGTCTCTTTGGCGATATTTATGAGAGATTTCAGAGTGTATAAATCTGTAAAAAAGGAATGTTGCCAGGTTATATATTCGATCACAATCTTCTCTGTTAACGGTAAATTTTTTTAGCTTCAATAGTTAATAATTCTAGCATCTAGCATGTATGTTTTAGCATGAGGTCATGCTAAACAACATATTAACTGACAACAGCCGTACTGTGGTTTGGTGTGGTTGTACCGGAGTGCACAAAACATGCACGTAACAAGTGAACGGCTGACTATCTTAGGCCGAAGTTTATATCTTGATCGACAATGCAGCAGTAGTTCTATATGTTGTTGTTGCTCTAAGAAGACACGTCATGCTAATGTCGCCTTCAATTGTTGGATGATACACGGCACCCTGTCATGGTTTGGGCCAATGAGTTATCTCGTAACACTGAGTTATTTTAGCAATGTTGTTGTAGACTGTGATATAATTCATGTAAATAGAATTGTCAGTATTTGTTGGTCTCTGAAGAAACATATGACCAAACATGTGACCAACCTCAGTTCTGTACTTGGTGCGATGAAAAAGTTGGAAAAATTGAGTTTCATCATTTTTTTGATGAAAAAGGCAAAAATATTGAGTTTTGTAGAATCGGCGCGCAAAAAAATTGAGTTTTCACAATTTTGAAATTGAGTTTATGAACAATTTTGGGCTAGAATAACCCCTGAGGTGACCTTGAAACAAGAGCCGAGAGCTCACATATCCCACACTGCAATCGACAATAGTCAAACACACGAAAATAGTAGTTTCCCTTTAAATGAATTCCTTTCAGACGAGAAATTTGTTCTTGAGTCAACAAACAGGTGTAAGTTCATAAAGGATCCGTCTCCTCGTTAAATTAGTAAATGTACGGTTTCTATTTCACAACAGTTTAACTGAATGTAGCTGTTTCTTACATGTATCAAACATAGGAGACAACTCCACAGGACAAATGCCATATACATGTAGGAGACAACTCTGAATATTTCAACCTAACGCATATAGTTAGCTAAACTTGATTCAGTTTTGCGGGACTGTGACCTTGACCGTTGACAAATTGATCTCAAAATGAATATGGCTCCTCTATGCCATGCGAGTAAGGTATACCCAAAGTTTGGTATCAGTCCATACCTTGAAACCAGAGATATCACATGGACAACAAATGTTAATGAATGACTGGACAGAACGCAATAGTGCATTACATGACATCCTCTTCGACAGGCATATGAAAATGTTTCTTTTAATGAAACTAGATGGACATGGACAACAAATGTTAATGGATGAATGGACAGAACATAATCATTCATCACATTACACGACCTCGTCCTCGACAGGCATATGAAAATGTGACGTTTAATGATTTCTTGATTTTGGAGTCACAGCGACCTTGACCGTTGACCCACATTTTGGTATGTAACACATCGTGTCCCTTAATGTATCCACTGCCACAAAAAAAGAGTTATTTTTAATGATTTCCTGATTTTGGGGTCAGTGGCCTTGACCTTTGACCTTGACCTAAATTTTGGTACAGGACACATCGTCTTCCCTCAGTGTATCAACGGACACAAAAAATCATGATTTTTAACAATTTCATAATTTTGGGGGTCACAGTGACCTTGACCTTCGGCCTTGACCTACATTTTGGTACGTGACACATCATGTCCCCCTAATGTATCTACTGACACAAAAGAAATTATTTTTAATAATTTCCTAATTTTGGGGACAGTGACCTTTGACTTCCTGATTTTTCGGTACCACTGACCTTTGACCGTGACCTACATTTGGTATGCAACACCTCGTTTCTCCCTAGGGCATCCACTCACCAAAAATTAGAACTGTAGATAGAAAATTATCCATGATCAATGATTTTCTGATTTTAGGCAACAGTGACCTTTGACCTCTGACCTCGACCTGAATTTCGGTACGCGACACATCGTCTCCACCTAATGTATCCACTCACAAAAAATTGCAACTGTGGATAGAGAACATTCAGAGATATAGACCGGACACAAACACTTCAGTGATTTCCTGTTTTTCGAGCCAGTGACCTTTGACCTCTGACCTCGACCTTCATTTTTGTATCCACTCACCAAAAATTGGAACTGTAAATAGAGAAGTCTTCCAGATATAGACCGGACATGGGGGACGGACGGACACACGGACAGACGGACGGAAACCGCCATCACAAAATACGTCCGCCTTTTTGGCGGGCGTATAAAAAGGGGGACACACACACACCATAGATTGCGATGATCATGTTACTCGAGATCAAAAGCTATTTCAGCAGCATTCCTCGTTACTTCCAATGCATGTTGCCATGACTGTTGTCCATCAATCTTGAACTCACCAGTTAATGTGAAGGAGTTTTATTGTTTCTCTTCTAGTAGCCCTGCTTTGAAGAAATACATCCAGGGTGTAGAGCCATCATCAGGCTCGAAAAACATCAGAGCTACCATAGCATCCGGCTCTGTACTCTCACCTGAAAACACAAAATTTAAATGTTTTGATAGGGGTACTAAAGTATATATTTGAGTGAGTGAGTTAGGGTTTAACGTCGCGTTCAGCTGTATTTCGATCATATAGCGACAATATAACTACTATATGACTGGCTGGACATGTGCGACTATCTATATACAGCCATCATGTAGAGGAAATAGAGGTACGGTTAGTAAGGGAAAGTTTATATTTTAGTGCAATGGCGAAGCCCGCGCCCTAATATAGGATGAAGCTCGCGCCATAACCATGCCTTAAATATACATTGAGCACACCTAAGAAAAAATTTCTATCCTATTACATTGATTAAATTGATCATCAACAGAAAATAAACCGAAAGGTTGAAAAATATTGCAAACCAGTTTTCTGATCCCACATGGTTAGACCTGAAGTAAACTTGGGTAGGGACTTCCATTCCATACGGCTCACAAAGCTGGGCCGGAGATGAATCCAAGCACTTGATTACTTGCATCAGAGGGGTTTATTAGTCCCATATTTGAGATCATTTAAGGGGGGAAAGATGGTCTTCGCTTTACATGGAGAATCGTCCTCAAGCTGTTCGGCTTGTAGGGCCAAACTTTCACTTTTATCAAAAAGATATGAAACGGACAATTTTGTACATTGTACAGCCTATATGCTGAATTTTAAGACACAAAATAATAAAGGGCTGTGGATTTAACGTACACCAAAGTTGGTACATTGGCTTATTTTCGTATTTTTATGCACTTTTCGGTGCAGATTTTCTTTTGTTACAAAAAATAAGACACCTTTAACCAAAACCAATTTTAGCTATTTTGAACAACAAATAATTCTGAAATATTCAGTCTAAATATGATTTCGGTTGAAGGTGTCATAATTTTGCAACAAGAGAAAATGTTGACTGTAAATGCCATCCTCCCCACAAAGCATGCTCCATTTTACAGGCTCATTTATAATAACATCCCTGCCTGACCGTTACCACGACGTTTAGAAGAAACCCACGTACGCACGGTTCAGTTTGAATCTGGGCGAACTTCAGTTTTGCACATGAGCGAACTACTTTTCATAAGCTCTGTCCAGATAAACAGGGTCAACAGAGGTATTATGCCGACTTGACGAGTAATCGAAATGTTCGGCAAACATCTATTTTATTATAAAGGATGTGCGCTCGGCCAGGAATCCTGTCCAAAAATCTGAATGGTGGCTGGGGTATTTTCAGACCCCCAGCGAGGTGGTTGTGTAAATGCACCAAAAAGTGCAAAATAAGCCAATATGGCGTAACCACAATGTAGCGGGTTTTTGTGAATACATCTCTATATCGGATGCGCGTCTACATTTTTTTAGAGCATAAAAAAAAAAAAAAATTCTGTTATTAAGCTAAAACTTACCTCACTTCCACTCTTTGCATTTCTTGTTCTACATGAAATCACACAGTAAAAATTTAAATGACACAGTTATCTCCCCTGCTAGTCACCTGACTGTTCAATTACCCATAATTCATCCTTCTTGTTTCCACTGCGATCCATGGTTAGGATGTATCACAGAGGGGAGGTGGGTGGGCATCACTGGAAGTGAGGTAAGTTTTAGCTTAATAACAGAAAATTTACCTGTGAATTTTTTTTTTGTTATTTGCGCTGAAAACTTACCTCACTTCCACTCTTTGCATAGAATGCCACCGTAAGGTTGGTGGGCAAACTGATACAATCCGTGGTAAGTGATAAATGCCATGAACAAGTGACTAGTACAGAGTAGAAATCACCGATCTTCTACCTCTAAAGAGGATCCATGAGATCATACAACAGCAATAACCTGTATGCCTATGGTACACAGGGAACCTCTGTCGCTACTCTGACTTCAAGGTTGAGTTGCAAGATATGCCCCCCCCCTTTTTTTTCGAAAGGGAGCGAGAGAAAAAATGCACTCACCAGCAAGCAGGGTTAAAACTGTACGCCCGGACTTTATCTTGCTATCTTGCTGGCCTCGGTCCCACAGACACCCGCTGTGCGGTCACAAGTGGGCCAATGGAATAGAGGTCGTCACATGCTAACGTCATGTCCCGGAGGTAGAAAGAGGCAAATGTCGTGTTTGACCTCCAGTAGCACGCCCTCATAATGTCGGTCACTGATCTGTTAGTCCACAGAGGCCATGATGCCGCTAGTGCCCTAATCTCGTGACCCGAAACGTTTACAAGCGCGGCTTGTCTATCCGTAGCCGTGGAGTACGCTAGCCGAATCGTGCTTTTGAGCCAACTTGAGATAGTATTTTTGCTTATTTCTTGTTTGGCTTTGGGATCGAAAGGGATAAACAAACGCCTCCTTCCCGCTCTGATCTCCTCTGTACGATTCAGGTAACACGCAAGTGCACGAACCGGACACATCAACATGTCTGATTCAAGACCGGACGAAAGGAAATCAGATAAGGCTGGAATTGTGAACTCTCGAGATATGGAATCGTAGAGGGCTTGATTCTTGGCCACAAACTCAGGAACTGTTGTGAGAACTACATTGCTCCAGTCCCTAGAGTGTCTGACATTCCTTCTATCGAGCGCATGCAGCTCTGACACCCTAGCTGCCGAGGCAAGAGCCAACAAAAACGAAGTTTTGTATGATAACATTTTGACATCAATAGCCTCTATTGGCTCGAAAGGTGGCTTTCCTAATTGCCGAAGTACTAAGGCTAAGTCCCACTTAGGTAATTTCGGAACAGCCGACTTACCAGATATCTTGTATGACTTGATTAGTGCAGATAAATTTGGATCAGTCGAGGGATTAATCCCAGTACCCAGAAGAATAGGTTGAGCAATGGCTGCCCTATAACCTTCGACCGTAGCGGGTACCAGGCCCCTATCCCGGAACAGGTGCAATAGGAACTCTGCTACTTCAGGGATAGTGGCGCAGGATGGATTTATATCCCTCTCTCCACACCAAAGATCGAAGATTGCCCACTTTGAATTGTATACAGCGTAAGAGGACGGTCGAATTGATTGTGCCATTCGGCGCCCAACTTCCGCTGAAAATCCCGCCTGAGCGAAGTGTCTCTTGAGCACTTGCACACGTGGTAGTGGAACAGTCCTGGCTGGCTGTGGAATTTCGACGTTCCGGGCTGGCGCAGTAGATTGTGCCACACCGGAAGCTGTCTTGGTTCATCTACCAGAAGATCCAGTCCGGGAACCACGGCCTTGCTGGCCACCACGGAACAATCAGGTAAACGACACAAGTGTGTTCGTGGATCTTCCGGAGTACCTTCGCTAGGATAGCTGGAGGAGGGAATGCATATGCTACCATCCTTGACCAGTCCTGCGATAGGGCGTCCACTGCATATGCCGACGGATCCGGGACCGGCGACATGAACAGGGGCAATAGATTGTTGTGCCGAGTGGCAAACAGATCTATGTGTGGCATCTCCCAGACATGAGCTATTTGTTTTAGTATGGCTGGGTGAAGTTGCCACTCTGTGGGAATTATCTGATTCCGTCGTGAAAGCGAATCCGCTAAGACATTCAGAATTCCCGGGATGTGTCTGGCCAACACTGATATGTTGTTGTCCCAACATAGACCGAAAAAGATTTCCGCATGGCTTTGTAATTGCGGAGATCTCGTCCCCCCCTGCTTGTTGATGTAGGACACGACTGATGTGTTGTCCGTCGCAACTAGCAGGTTCTTGTCGGTCAATACGCTTACCCACGTGCGGATGACATGTGTCACTGCCATAAACTCCAACACGTTTATATGGTACGAGCGTTCCTCGATTGTCCATAACCCGGATATCGACCTGGACTCGAGGTGGGCTCCCCATCCTTCCATAGACGCGTCCGTGAACAGGTGATGTGACGGACGAAATGGAAGTAGGGACACACCCGGCATAACGTTGAGTGGATCCAGCCACCACTGGAGGCATTGTTTAACAAGCGGTGTTACAGGTATCCACGGATTCAACTGCCTTTCGACCCATTGGTGATTGAAGTAAATCATTAAGGGACGAAGCTGCAATCGCCCTCTTGGTGTTACGTCCTGTGTTGACGTCAAGAGGCCGATTATCGCAGCAAAGTGTAAAGCCCTGGCTTGAGATAACTTGAGGAATTGAGGTATCTTCGTTGTTATCTTTTGCCATCGATCTTCTGGGGGTTTGGCGAGAGCTAGAAGCGTATCGTATTCCACCCCCAGAAATTTGCGCCTTTGCGACGGAGTCAGCTCTGACTTCTCTTCGTGTGGGATGTATCCCAGAGAAGTCAATATCCTTAAGACAAACTGGGTGTCTAGGATTAACTGCTCTTTGCAGGCATTCCTTAGCAGGGAGTCGTCGATATAAAAGTGGTACTTTATACCTAGACTGTGCAGGAATTGTGCCACTGGTGTAAACACTCGTGTGAACACCCAAGGGGAAGTGGATAGGCCGAACGGAAGCACTTGAATTTGGAAGCGTCGTTTGCCGACCATGAATCTCAAGTACTTCCTGTCCTCTAGACGTATCGGGATATGCAGGTATGCATCCCTTAAATCCAGCCATTCCCCTTGTTTGAGTACTGTCCGGATAGACCGGAAGGACTCCATGCGGAAGTGTGGCGGTGGAGTGAGGTAGTCCTTGTTGAGGCGCTTTAGGTTGATAACCATGCGCATCTCGGACGTGTCTTTCTTGGGGACCAGAAAGACCGGCGAATAGAACCCGGGTGTTGTATCCGAAACCGGAAGCTCTATTACTGCTGCCTTCTCTATCAGCTTGTCCACAGAGGACTGTATCGCTGATAGATGACCCGTTCGTAATGGAATACGAGACGGAAGGGGATATGCAGTTCAGGGAGGAAGCGTGTCGAACAATAGGCGATAGCCGTATCTGATAGTTCGAATGACCCACGCTTCCGTCCCGATCCTTATCCAGTTCCTCCAAAACAACTGCAGCCTTCCCCCTACCGGAAGGTCTAGTTGTTGGGGAACTGGAAACATTATGTCTCGGTGTTCCCGCCAAACCGGAAGCCACCCGGTACGGCCCGAGACATCAGGTATTCTTCTTTGGCTGCTTGGATTTCCCCTTACCCTGCTTCTTATGGCCAAAGCTCGATAACCTAGGCTCTAAAGAAGCAGGCGCTTGGCTCTGCTGTTGGCCGGAAGCACCCTTAGTACCCTTGGAACTAGGCGGGTTCTTCTTAGCCTTCTTCGACTTTGGACCCGACCCGGAAGCCATAGGTCTTTTGGACGAAGCACCGGAAGCGACCGACCTGTCATGTTCAATACGATCCATTTCAGGTCGAACTTCGGCAACAGCATCACCAAACAGTAAAGACGGAGCCGTAGACGTCTCTAGTAGACTCCTCTTTACTGCTTCCGGTGTGTAATCGTGCATTAAAGGAACGAAGGCCTTTCTCCTTAAATGCACCAGCATAGAAGATAAGTAGGCATTGTGTACCAGTAAATCTTCTACTGCACCGGAAGCACTCTTCTGGTAGTCAAGAACGAGGTTAATACCCTCCTGTAACTGTTCCTGACTTTCCGCACCCGACAGCGAAAATAAACCATCCTTTATGGCTTTAAGAAACCAGTCAAGGTGATTCGTAATCGCCACTCCTTGTCGGGCAGTTTCCTCTAGTACAGCGGCCTGTTTGTTTGTAAACGGAACATCCGGATTACCAGGCAATTTAGTATTAGCAGGATACAAATACTGAAAATCGCCGTTCACCTCTGCAGACCGGAAGCTAAACGGTGAGTCATGTACACCATAAGATCGTATGTTTGGCTTCTGTACTGGGAACGGACCAGAAGATCCTGCAGGGCAGAAGCGAGCTCTAGGTCTCAGCCTGACTGCACGTTCCTCCTGCGTAGCGGGTTCTGCTAAAGTTCTATGGAACAAGTGGCAAATAGAATGAATAGCAGTTGAGGCCGGAAGCGTGGTTGCCGATCTCGTAACCCGATTTGACTCTCCTGATTCAGTTTCAATATCCCCCGCATGTGGGACCGGAAGCTGTATACCAGGAATCAAGTCATAGATGCCGGAAATTAATTCATAATATTTCCTAGCATCTGGATCAGTATTGGTAGGTTCATTCAATTCCGAGCTACCGTACTGGTCCCTATCCACTTCCATAGCTTCCGGGGCTTCCTGCCAACGAGGAGTAATGGAAGGGATAGACCTCGACAAATTAGCTTCCGGTTTCCTAGACTGTTCAGCCAAAACCGGATGCGGGGACGTACCGCTCCTTATTTGGCTGGTCATCATCTCTCTCAGTTCCTTCATCTCCTCACGTTGCTGTTCCATTCCGCGCAGAATGGCAGTCAACGTAGGATCCGTCACTTGAGAGTGGACCGGAAGCAGGGCCTGACGAGGTGTGTTCACACTCGGGGACCTTACAAATGACCGTGAGCACGGCCACTGTAATGGTCGGTGAACTGGCACTCGAGGTCGTAAACCGGAAGCTCGTATAGGAGGACGCATCATACGAAGCATAGCCGGTCCCGTACCTCGAATACCACCGGAAGCAGATATCTGAGCTAAGCCACGCAAGGGCGAAGACAGATTAGCAACCGGATGCCGCATAATTTGACCTACTTGAGAGGGATCTTTATATCGCGTCTCAGAGGCAGGCAAATAATTTGACATATCATAGGTACCTGCATACATACCATACTGCCGTTGTTGTGGGAACCTCAATCTCTGGTGGCCCAGAAGGCTCGTAGACACAAACGTCTCGGCAAGGGGACGAGGAAGGCCACCAGAGAAACCGGAAGCAGGTTGGGAGTAGTCAGACAAACCAGTCGTAACAGTTAACGGAGTAACCGAACGACCGGGAAGTCCAGGCCTCAACAGCATTGAGGAAGGTACTCTCCCAACCCCGGAACCAAATGAAAACTTAACGTTAGGCCCCTCACTAGTGCTACCTAAGTTTTCGTAATCATAAGTTGGCTTTCCCAAGCTAAGCCTGGCTCCGTTTCCGATTTCCCCTCATCGTCGTATCCAGGTGTCCGCTCGATAGGAACCTCCACCTCCACAGTCGTTGTAGTGCCAGATTCCATATCTTCGATCGTCCCTTCCACTTGTACCAACCGGGTCGACCTCTTACCTGATTGACCCTTCGCCTGGTCTGAAATGGAAGAATCATGAGCGGGGGGGGGGGGCGTTTGTTTATCTTTATTCACGTTCACAAGGCTGACTAGAGTAGGCACAGCTGACGAACTTACAAACCCCCTAGTCTCCTCAACTACGTTAGTACGTGGAGACCTAGCCACATACGTCTCATTGGCGAGATTGGTTGACATGACATTATTTTCCTCGTTAGCTGCCAGAGAACCGGCCAGATACACCTGGAATATGCCGGGAGCCCACACAATACATTCTTCACAGGCCGTGTCCCATGTACAAACTCTTCCCTGGCGGCATGGCGGATACGTAGAGTGAAGGTCATAACTAGGCTTGTCACCTCCACAAGACATGCATGACATTTGAGACATATTTTGAGCCATTTTTACGCTGATAACTTATAGAATACTTCCCAAAGGACTTCTTGCTGAATATCAGACGTCTGAGGTAATCCAACTGTGAGTGATTTGCTAGGAATAGGCAATTTTTCACGGAGCTGACAATGTTTTACTTCCTGACCCACGAAGCAGTAGGAACAAGAAGGATGAATTATCGGTAATTGAACAGTCAGGTGACTAGCAGGGGAGATAACTGTGTCATTTAAATTCTTACTGTGTGATTTCATGTAGAACAAGAAATGCAAAGAGTGGAAGTGAGATAAGTTTTCAGCGCAAATAACACTGATTTTTGTAAAATGTGAACACATCCTATATAAGAGATGTATCCACAATGTAGATACACATCCTATATGGGAGATGTATCCACATTTATATAATTTCCATATTTGATCTGTGAGAAAATGAATTTACTAAAAGTACATCCAGACAAGAAATCTCCAAACATCGCAATCGCCAACAAGTTCAGAAAATTTGCCATTCTTCTACTCGATCCTTTTTCTAACAACTCTTGGCTATAAAACAAGATTCTGTTATACTCTGTTATTTTAAATGCTAAATAATCACGGTTTCACAGAAATGCCAAATTATTTTTTTTCAAATTCATATGGATGGGAAAGAAAAACTATATAAATCTAGAAAACAAGCCGATCTTGTTTACAGTTTTATTGAATTCGGATGTCGTGTAAAAGGTGTGCTGATTGAATAACAAGTGGGCTGGGCCAATATGTACGGTTCAGCCAATCAAATTTACGTCTACTTGCACTCGGGGAAATTCAGATTTGGGATGAAAGTTTATCGTGCGATGGGATCGAGATATATGGTATCTCTTTCTCATCCATACTAGCAAAAGGAAAACATGCAAGGTTTTGATTCTTTGTAACCATAATCAGATATTTCACGTGCAAAAATGTCAGTCGTTCCTATTTCGTTTTGTTGATAAAGATCGATGAAGACATGTCAGACATGTGAAAAATAACGAAATAAATCTGATCTGTCCAAAAAACGTTTGCCAAAATTTATACCAGATTGCAATTTTATTCAGTTCTCATGCCGATAAGGCATAAAAAAAAAAACCTGTGTTTCCGGTAACCCAACCGACCTTAGATTTTTCTGCCGACTAATATTTGTTTTTCTGATGGGTGATTCTCGCAAATGGCCAAAAAAGACGAGTAGACGGGAGATTGAGATGGACCAAGTTACAATAGGCCTATATATCCAAAAATATAGGCGGGCCAATGCTTGGATAGCCTTTTCATCGACATAGGCTTACGTTTATTTCAAAACCATCCTTGTCCGGCATCTCTCGTCCACCTTGTTCATAACCAGCGCCATGGTTTTTTTTGCATTCTGGGAATCCACGAAATCAGACTCCTTCACCCATAGTGCGATTACTGCTGGCGCGAGGGTTCCCCGATTCTCCAGCGAACTCCCGTGAAGCAACAACCACAACATAATGCAAAAAGACGACTGTCGGACGATTTTGCCATTGTTGAATTTGATCGATTGAAGCTCGTTCTCCTGATAAGTAAAGACAAATGGGGATGAAGGAATACTACCAACTGCTGCCTTTTCGTGGCAGTTTCATAACGCGACTTGAAGTGAGTTTATGATAGGCCTATGCTGAACCACGCAGCACATGTTCTGCACGGGGCACTGCAGGAAGCCAGTGCCGTAGACGATCTATTCTATACGTTTTTGCCGAGATTTCGAACTGAATTTTTCGTAAAACATTAAGATTTCACACAGTATATCAACTCAATTGTAGTAATTATATCCCCAGAGTACCATGTGAAGAGAGCATTTCTCAATTAGATGGGCGATCTTTAAAAAAAAATTAATTTTTTTTTTCGGACATCACGGCACAGGGGTCGAAAAGTCCGCCTGTCCACGACAGGTAATATTTCCTTGTGACAGGTAGAACAAAAAACTACCTGTCGCAAGTGACAGGTAGAAAAAAAACTTCTACTAACTGTTTTATCAGTTCCCTAAATCATTACGATGTTCAAGAAAACACCGAAATTCAACTAAAAAATAAACGTAATGCTTCGCCGACATTCGTTCTCCACTTTATTACGATATCTGTGTGAAGAACATCAAGGGAGGTAAGTTGTCCAAGCATGTGATCTCTATGACTGTCGGGTCCCCTCGAACGCCCGTTTATTGCTTATATATCTTGGGAAAATTGAGGGTTCCCGATATTGCTAGCTTGTTGTCGACGTCATCATTTCTTGTGTGTTTATGTTCGTGGCGGGAAGCACTGGAAGAGACCAGCAATCATATCTCTGAAAAAAATTTGACTTCTTTAACATTTGAAATGGATCATTTCCTCAAACGGAATAATGTGGAGGAAACTAATAAATCGGGCGGCTTGGCGACCAGCCGTGACTGTGCCACCGACACCGGCACTGACTGATCAACTGGTTGAACTATGACTGCCGGTCTCGCATAAATTTAATTTGATGATTGACTGAGAGGGAACGAGATTTTCAGCTACAGATAGATAGATTTCTTGCTTACGCAGGTCTGTATCCAGGGATTTTTTGCAGGTTCGCATCCTATTCGTAATTCATTATTGAGGGCCCAATTTTCGTTAGTGAATTTCTGCGCAAAGAGCCTGTGATCAGTCACAAAATAGAGGTTTATTAGCATGAAATTCAATACTGGTACCCAGCTATGCAATCAGATTGATATTGAGGCTCCCAGAAGCTTTTTCTAGGAGTATTTCCTTCAGAAATCCTTTCAAATTGAACAAAAACAGTTTTGGGCGCCCATATGTTTTCCGAAACTAAATTGGCTCCAGATGCAGCCCTGTTATGTTTTCATATGGTAACAAGACAAAGACAAGCTGGGGGCAAGCTAAGGAGTTGACCAATGTCATTGCTGAATATTAATATGGGGCTACACGAGGACTTAATTTGCCCCCTGATGCCATCAGATCGAAGAAATCTATCTAGTATAAAATGCTAGAAGGTAAAAGGTATTGGAGATTTTCTTTGATTCTGAATAGATTTCCTTGAAATTGCAGGTCAGTTTAATGTCAAACACAGAATGCAGTACATGTAGGCCTACAGTCATGACAGTGTAGCTGCTGTAGAAAGTGGCACATGTACCAGTAATAAATAAACATTGATTTTGAATCACAAGTTCTTGTTTTTTTATGATATAGTCGATCACTGCTCGTCTTTAGCCACACATGTATGTCAAAGTTCCATTGTTCAGGCTGGTGTTCTGAACAAATACAATGTTCAACACAACAAAACGTAAGCTTATCAATGAAAGATACATGTATACATTATATTTTACAGTGGGTGACAAAAAAATATTTTCGCAATCACTTGATGGACAGCCTCTGAGATAATTCATCATCATTACAGTTTTAACCATGGAAAAATGAATGACATGGTTTTGTTCAGGTTGTAATTTAATGCGACAGGTAGAAAATGATTCTACCTGTCACATGCGACAGGTGGAGATTTCAAACATTTCAACCCCTGCGGCAGCAAGACAGCATGTTATACTGTACAGATTAGATAGACTATTGTCATCCTGGCCCTGATAACATGATAGCCTATGGTGAGGTGTTGTCCTTACATAAAACGCTGGACTTTTTAATTTCTTTTTATCTAGCAAGTAAATCAGTAAAAACTCAAGAAGATTCTGGTTGAGGCCATGGGCCATTAACTCCAAATCTTTTGGACATTATGATTATATCTCGAGAACAAAACATTCTCGCAAACTTGGGTATTGGGTTCACATCAACTAGAGGATGAATGGATTTGTTTTTTTTAGCTTATCCACCTAAATCCAAAATGACCATTCACCTGATTTTTTTCAGGCCATGGTCTTATTTGACAAAGAGAAATAATTAACTCAAACACTTATGTATATATTTACACAATATTCAATTCATAAATATTTATGCATAAATGTCATTAGTTCAAAATGGAACTCTTTCTGGTTGTGTAGTACAAAGAACAGCCTAAAATAATGCTTATTCCATTAGCCCCCATATAAAACAGTATTCAAAAAAAAAAAAAAATTCTACCTACCAACCCTACTTTTTCTGATGCATGTTACCGGAAACACAGGATTTTTTTTTAGGCCTAATTGATACAGTAAGGTGGAAGTAAAAATGTGGATACATCACCTATGTAGCATGTGTATCCACAATTTGGAAATTCATTGTTTTCAGTGATTTTAAAATGTGGATACACATACATAATTTGTCAATCCACAATAACCCACTATATTGTGGTTACGCCGCCAAGAAGTCTGGTTGTGTTTATCTGTGGGCCTTGATATTCTTTATCTGATAATTCAGTATATAGACTCCAAGAAATTGTCAATTTGGCACTTTTTAGACAAAAATTTGCCAAACCAGCTGCGTGTATCAAAAACGCATTGAGGACGATTCCCTATCTAAAGCCAACACCACCTTTGTGATCTTACAACAAAAGTTCCATGTATGGATCGGTTGTCGATGGACAGTGGAGAAACTACCCTTCCTGCTATAACAAAATGATACCGGATAAAATAGTGTGGAAAGGCAAATTTTAAAAGAAACTGGAAAGATGAAATTTACTGCGATAATGTCTGAATTAGCACGTTCATTGCACAAGCTACCGTGCATTGCAAATGTGTACATGACCGTCATACAGAAGAAAGTATTTTTTTTTATGAATGCAGTATGGGGCATCAAATGAGAACAGTCTCCGGGCAGGAGATCAAAACTACACATGTGCAGAAGACAAAAAGACAAAACTGAAAAGTGATAACAGAGCCGGGTTTACTCTAGGTAAACCTGACAAAAATCACTGATCTACTTGCTGTAATCAGCCTCAAAATCCATAGATTTTGTAAACTCATCCCTGTGCGTTTTTCAGCGACAAAGTTCGCTAAAGCATCATGGATATTATATTTCAGGATACAGGACAGGGATTCATAGACGTCCAAATGTCAAAAACTGAATACAGACAGTAAACATGAAGCTGCGCTATCGAAACCCCTCGGCTCTGAACCCCAGCTATTATAATGTAAGGGTGTCTCTACCAATTGATTGGCTTGTGGGAAGAAATATTTACCCCTGGTATTGTAAGTGTACTTTCTTTGAAAAAAAAAAAGTTTTCCAGTCATCCAATCAATAAATAAATGTGACAGTATACATGTACTAACATGATATAGAAATAATATGCAAACTTAACATAGGAATTAGTGGATTTTGTTAGACAAGGGGCATAACTCTGCAAAATACTTTCTGACACGACTCATTTTCGATAGGCATCTAGTGTCATTTTCAAAACAGATTTGCAGGTATTCTTCGCATTGTGTAAGAGAATAAATCAATTAATCAGTCATCCAATCAATAAATAAATGTGATAGTATACAAACATGATATAGAAATTATATGCAAACTTAACATAGGAATTAGTGGATTTTATTAGACAAGGGGCATAACTCTTCAAAATACTTTCTGACACGACTCATTTTCGATAGGCATGTAGTTCAGGTCAAGAGAAACAACTGTATCACGTTAGGATGTTGTATATGGAACGGTTCTGAAATTATCACAATAAATCATAAATGGATTTTTATTTGTAAAAAGGGGCATAACTCTGCAAAATATTATCCGAGATGACTCATTTTCGATAAGCTTCTGATTTACGTGAAGATAAATAGATGTAACAAGTTTGGTTGCCATGCATGAAACGGTTCTGTAGATATCGCGGTAACGGACGTACGTACGTACAGACGTACGGACGTACGGACAGCCGTACATGATGACGACAATACCCCTAGGCCAAAGTTGGCCGAGGGGTAAAAACTCAAGAGTGTACGTTTTGGACAAGAAATACTCAATATTTTTGACGAAAACTCAATCCTCGAAGTGGTGAAAATTATTTCAATGATGTGAAAACCATCGCCGATCCCTCGACAATCTGGCTTCGAACGTTTGGGGATTTCAAGTTCTGAAAATAATTTCCGTCTCCGCAAGTTCTCGATTCCACCTCGATGTATGCTTCCAGTTACTAGCAATACTCGACAGGAAACAACAAATAAAGTTTTGAAGAATTTTTTTCGGGACCAGGAATGGCCGATTCCAGGGATTGCCGATTCAATGACTTCGCATACGGTAATTCCCCTAATAATTCAATCACAGAAAGTTCACTTTTCATCTCTGTTATTCAAACACAGAGAGAAAGTAGCACTCCCGTTCTCCATTCAAATTGAAGAAAAATCATATAATAACAAAATGTGACACTTTGTAGCTGCTTCCATGAACAATATTGCCAGATATATGCCATTTTTGCTGCACTTCCGGTGATCGAATTATTAGGGGAATTACCGTAATCAGAATCCGTAGTCGTTAGCCAATGAGCATCAAGAAATTACCGGGGCCGAGGTAAATGTAGCTTCATGAGAGGAAAGCAGTGTGCAGTGGCAGGATTTATTGACAGTTCTTTTTGATCTGAAGTTCGGGGGCGAGGGAAACCAACAGAAATCTTTTAAAAAATTTATTTCGGTATTTCATTATAAATATCTATGATTCGCAAGAACTAAATAAAACACGTTACCAGCTTCCCCTTAATTGATAAGGTGGTAAAAATATCCAAAAATTCAATATCAACTTGTGGGTGGGCCGTAAAAACTTGGATAAACTCAATTTGAGCATAAAAAACCCCCCAATATTTTGTATTGGGTAATAAAAATTTGGACTTCTGGGAATCTATGGGATAGTAGAATTGCCATATGACAGGGTTTTTGTAACCCCCCATTTTATGAAAGACCCTTATACTTACCTTGTGCATAATATTTAATATTATGCAATACTGTTGGGGTAGATTCTAAACCTCTTATACCAAATGCCAGAAAAAAAGGACACCCCCCTCCGGGGCCTCCATCAACTCCGGCGTCCTTGACCGCTCCAAGTTCCCGCCAAAAACTTAAGACCTCAGTTTGATTCTATAATAACATAGCATTTAAAGCAAGAACATTTATGTACCTCCCCCAGTCTTTGATTAACAGTATGGGTGGGAGGCGGGATCGCAAGCTAAGTACAAGGGTCTTTCATAAAATGGGGAGTTACAAAAACCCTATCATTTTATATCAAGACACCTTATACTTACCTTGTGCATAATATTTAATATTATGCAATACTGTTGGGTAACCCTAGAATTTGTGGGAACCCTGGCGGATAGGCTAACCAAAGACAAAAGGTAGATACCTGTATCAATTTGAGAGCGAAAAGGCCGTCATTGATATGTAACCCAGGCCTCTCTGTTACCTGATAACTCGAGGGGGGCACCACCCTGGTGAAAGTCCGAGCTTTCCTTTTGGTACATCTGCTAGGGAAAAACCCTAATAATACGAGCCCAATGACAAAGGGTAAACATTATTTGTGATGATTTGATATACTCACTTAATGCTTTCTTGACTCCGGCCGAGGCTTGTTCCCCGAGGGTGCATAGGCATCGGGCGGGTCCCTTTGGACATGAGTGCTCGAAACGCGCTTTCTAACGGAAGGTACCGGAATAGTATGCGCGGCATTGCTCAGCCTTTTAGTGAGAGTAGCCATTTCAATGCTAGCTGTCGACGTAGAAGGATCCAGGAGATAATACTTGATGAAAGTAGCCTCAGATCTCCACTGAGCAACGTCCATGATGTCACTAAGTGAAGCTCCCTTAAATAACGCTTCCGAAGTGGCTACCGCTCTGGTCTCATGGGCTTTGGCGAAAACAAACTCTTTAGTCTGGGCAGCTGCATAGACCATCTGAATGGTTTCAACAATCCATCGAACGATGGTGTCTTTGGAAGCCGGTTTGTGGTTATTGATCTGATGGGTAATCCACAAATGATTGTCTGAAGTTCGAAGATGTTTGGTCGCTTCGATATAATACTTCACAGCACGCACCGGACATAAGAATTTATCGTCAGGAGAGAACTTACCTAGGTCAGCTAAAACCAAGGGTTTTGCGCCATGTTTGATAGTCTCTGTTTTCGACACAAAGTCAGCCCGCGGCTGAAGTAGCAGACCTTCGCCCGTAAAATGTAGGCGATCTTTCTCAGCGGAGAGAGCAAGGATCTCAGATCTCCGTCGAGCGGACGCCACAGCGACGAGAAATACAGTCTTAAATGTCAAGATCTTAAGGCTGGCCTGACCCATGGGCTCGAAAGGTGGTCTCGTAAGTGCATTTAGGACCAATTCGAGATTCCATGCAGGAGGCATTTTCTTCACCCGAGGTCGTAGGTGGAACATGCCTTTGATCAGGTCGTCTAATGGTTTGCTCTGTGTAACCTTAGACCCGTCTCGAAAACCAGGGTGGATTGTCGCTATGGCAGACCGATAACCAGCTATTGTTACTGGTTGTAGTCCCTTCTTTTCTTCGTATAACAATACGAAGAAGTCTGCTACTTCTCCCGGAGTTGTTTGAGAGGGATTCTTATAGTTTCTCTCACACCATTCCGAGAACAGACTGAGTTTAGAGTTATAAACCCGTCTGGTGGAGGGCCTTCTACATTGTGCCATGAGATTGGCAGCTTGTTGAGAAATTACAACACATATAAGGGAAGTGGGAAGAGGTGCCGACATACTGACTGCGTCACATGACCTCACAGAACAGTCCTCCGGCTAACCTATTCTAAAGCACACACCAAGAATCCTCCTGACGTCGAGATTCGATGACAGATTCCAAGCAGTCAGTTTGAACATTGCTGGATTGTCGTGAACTCGACGCCCCCGGCATTGTGTGAGGAGATCTGGACGATCCGGCAGAATGCGTGGGTAGTCTACGACAAGATTGAGGAGACTTGTGAACCACGATCGTGTCGGCCAGAAAGGAGCGATTAGAATGACTCTGCAATTCTCGCTCTCGATCTTTTTGAGAACCATCGGAATTAGTATGGTCGGAGGATACGCGTAAGCGTACATTCCTGACCACGGGACCGCTAGTGCATCCACGGTGTGCGCCGATGGATCCGGAAACGGGCTCACATATATTGGGAGCTTTTTGTTGTCCTTCGTGGCAAAAAGGTCTACATGAGGAGTCGACCACTGAAAGAAGACTTGCCTGAGTACAAAGTCGTTCAGCTGCCATTCGGTCAGACGGACTCTCTGTTGACGAGACAGAGAATCCGCAAGCACGTTCTGTATCCCCGGAATATGCGCTGCTCGCAGGGTCACTTGATGCTTGATGCACCACTGGAATAGCTTCCAGGTCATGAAACATAGCTGGGGGGATCTGGTCCCTCCCTGCTTGTTTATGTATGCGACCACTGTTGAGCTGTCCGACCTTACCAGAACAACTTTCTCCCGCAAGAGCGGGAGAAACCATTTCAACGCTAGGATGACTGCTCTCATCTCCAAGAGATTGATATGCCAAGTCTTTTCCTGCGCGGTCCACATTCCTTGTGCCAGGTTCTTGTCCAGATGTGCTCCCCAGCCGTCCATGGAGGCGTCCGTAAATAGGACTAGACTCGATTCCGGCGGATGCAACGGGGCCCCCATGATGAGGTTGTCCCGGTTCCGCCACCAGCCGAGGGCTGATAATAGATTAGAGTCTATCGCGATTGGTTGGTACAAATGACCTGTGCTCTGTTTCCAGAAGAACATAAGGTACATTTGTATGGGTCTGCGTCGAAGTGGACCGTAGTTGACCACTTCTCCCAGACTGACCAGTCGACCCAGAAGTCACAAGAACTCTCTCGCCGGGAGAGCTCGGCAGGTGAAGAACACCGCGAGCATCTCCTCCAGCAGATCTAGGGCAGCCGGCGAAGGCCGAACCCGCCCGATCCGGAGATCGAACTGAACCCCCAGGTGTATGAACAACTGTGCCGGGGTCAGCGCTGACTTGGGTACGTTGACTATCCAGCCGCTGAGAAGCGTATGGAACAGTGTCAACCTGATCGCATAGGTGACCGCCGTTTCCGACGGTCCCTTCACCAACCAATCGTCGATGTAGGTGCTGATATCCACACCACACCTCCGTAGGACGACCGATAGGGCATCCACTACCCGTGTGAAAACTCGAGGGGCAGATGTAATTCCGAACGGTGACGCTTGGAATTCCAATATCTTGCCGTCGATGGCGAACCTTAGATACTTTTTGTAGTCCGAATGGATCGGTACGTGAAAGTATGCGTCCTTCAAATCTATTGAAGCGGCCCACATGCCGACCCGAAGGCCGGCCCGTACAGATCGAAGAGTTTCCATCTTGAATCTCTCGATGCGAATGTAACGGTTGAGAGGCCGTAGATTGAGGACCGGTCGCCATCCCCCAGTTTTCTTGGACATCAAAAACATCCTGGTGTAAAACCCCGGATCCGTTGCCGGATCTTTCACCTCTACTACCGCCGCTTTGGCGAGGAGGGAAGTTATCTCGTCCCGTATAATGGTAATTTGACGGGGGTCTCGAGGTAACGGGGTCACCAGTGGGGTCCCTATCAGCGGAGGTGAACGGTTTGGAGCGCTCCATTCCATTCGATAACCTTCCGCGACAATCTGCCTTACTAGGCTGTCTGCGCTGTATAGATTCCACCAAGAGGTGAAATGCGCGAGACGGCCTCCGACCGGCAGTTCCGGGCGCCGACACAGAAGTGTCGAGTCCGGTGGGGCCCCCCCCCAAACTCGTGCTGAGCTTGAGGTTGGTGTCCTGGGCAGTGGGGGAGCGCACACTGACATGTCAGGTTCGCTTCCCACCCCTACCAGCGGGCTTAGAAGGGTTGTTAGACCCTTTCTTGCCCTTCCCCTTGCCACGGTAGCCTCTTCTGGCTTTCTTGGGCTTCGAAGAGCCGGAGAAAGTATCAGCTGGCTTGGAACGCTGGCTTTGCGTTTCCCCTTAGCAAGGGTCTGGTGTTGTTTGACCATGGACTCAAGCTCCTGAGAGTCAATATGACCCTCAGCAGCGTAAGCTTTGAGTCCGTCGGAGAACAGCTCTTCATTACCGAGAGGTAAGTTGATGAGGTTCTGCGCATGGTCTTTTGAGCCCAGTCGAGACTCAGCCAGGAAGAGTCTCCGTCGGGCAATCTGCACCCTGGCTATCACCCTCGTCAGAAGGTCCAACCCCGTTGCAGTAGCCAACTGCATACAGTGGTAGAACTCTGGGGGTGCTTGAGGAACCGATAGCGGTTCTCCAACGCCAGCCGGAAGCACCATGGGTTTCGGAATCGCTTCCGCGTCCATGGAGTGCAACCGTGACACCGCATCGTCAGCCGTACGCTGCAGGGCAGCTACGTGCGATGCGTGTGTCATGTGCAGAAGGTGGCTAAAGGTTCGTAACCCGGCCCGGGCCGAACACTCTGCCGCCTTGAGCTCTTCCTCCACTGACCGGCGCAACATATCGTTTGGATGTAGATCCTCCCGATGTTGCTTGCCTGTCAGGAAAAAAGGCGGACTGCCGTCCAACCTTCGAAGCCGATTCCGTCCGCTTGACTTCGGACGGGGGGCCTCTGAAGAGCTCAGTGAACCCGGGTGGAGCCGTACGCAGGGAACGCTTACCCTTTCCCTGCGGCCTCACCGAAAGCGCATCGAAAGCCTGATCCACGAATGGATCTAGCCCTAACGAGGGTAGCTCCGGCCGGCGAGCCGGCGGCTGACCTGTTAGCGATCGCTTAACGGGTTCTTGCTGCTTAGTGTTCGTAGGGACACTGCACACTTCAGCAGCATACGCTAACGACCTAGTCCAAGAGGACATATGGCCGAGCGTAAGGAGCTGTGGGCCTCCCGGCATCTTCTGTTGAGCGGCAGCCCGCAGAAGAGCCGCATCGATGGTATCATCGATGGTACCCACTTGCTCCTGGTCCAAGTCGACGTGAGGGACGGGGTCCTCTCCGGACGTTGAACCGACCTCCATATCCGTGTCCTCAAGCAACCGATCATCAATAGAGCCGATGACGGAGCCGGATGAAGATCCTAGGTCACCCGTGGGGCATGACCAAGAGGATTCAACGGGTAAGCGTCACGGCCGAGGCTGGATGTTCCCGGTTGAACGGGGTCATGATCACGAGCACGGGCTAGCAACCCGGCATCGGAGTGATCACGGCCACCGTACGACGCCACAACACGAACCGGGCGGTCCGTGTCGGCCGGAGATTGCTCGACCTCAATCTCGGCTAGGCTGGTGGACTTGGCCATCCCGTCGAGCACAGTTGTCTTCCCATCCATACCATCTCCCGTCGGACCCCGAGAGGGATCGGACGGTGTCTCACTAGCGACTAGAGTCGTAGGAGTACTCGACGGCTTGTGAGGAACTACAAAAGTCTCAGACGGACTGCGCAGAGTCTTGGCTCGCACCTTCGACTTGCGCGCCCTGCGTTTCTTGGTCGAAGAAAAAGCAGGGGGCTTTCCCAACGCGGCGCTCCCTATACGGGGGACCACGAACACCGGTGTGCCTGTTTCGCTGGCAGCCGTCGCGCCCTGGGACAGGCCCAGAGCACGATAAAGCTCCGCAAAACGTGCATCTAGCTCCGCTTCGGGTATAAACCTTCCTACGGGTTGGGATACCACAGGAAGACCCGAATCGGAGGTACCCGGGTTCACGGCCGGTAGTGCCGCCACGGACCGTGAACGTACTAACAGCCAGCGCTGAAAGACGTCCTCCGGCCAGGCAGAGCATACCTCACACCTATTCCCTTCCGTGCATAGCGAACATTTCGAGCACTCATGCCCAATGGAACCCTTAACCGACCATTGATGGCATTTAGAGCAACCGGACGGGGACGCTTTTCCAGATTTATCCGAGTCAGACATAATTCTGAAAATATATAGATATGATTATATTAGTGCCAATAATCATATCGTACAGAGCATTACACTTCTCACAGTGCCAGCTCTGGGCTTATAGAAGGATCCCGCACAGGTGTAGTCCTCTCATAGTGTACTACGGACCTCATGTATAATCATACCGCCACAACATCATAGATGCCACTATGTGTACAGAAACGAGCTCAATCAAAGAAAGTCTCAGTTTTTAGGTATATTATAAGAGATGGACCCCATCGTAACTGTCCATTCATAAAAATGAAGCGTACAACACCGTAATGCGCAACAATGAATAGTGATTCACTGTATAGGTATCAGTATAGCCCCACTTGTACTGAAATACCTTTGCAGCACCACATGTTGAACTACTATACATGTGCAAACGTATAGTTGATAATTACGGTACACCTATATACATCAAACTGTAAATAGTATTGGAGCGAAAGAATGTTTGGAACGTGAAACATTCTAGACAGTATTTTATTTCCATAACATGCCAAAAAATACTTCGCATCGTTCTACTAATATACAGACAACAATGTGCTATTGTTGTGATTACACCGTTCTCTGAAACGTAAATCCAAAGTGCGAATATCAGTACAGAGCTCAAGCTATTAGTATAGCTGTCTACATGTACATGCTTTGTCTTGCCAAGGTATATCCAACTACCTATAGAAATTCGCACAAAGAATTCACAGTAACAAAGAGGTTACGTAACTTCTCCAGCAAAGGACTCTATGACTCCGACGCACTATCTCGAGAGAGGTGTGCTGTCGGTCAAAATGGCTGCCTAGTAACATGTCAACAAGAGTCCCTTACCAGATCAGTAACGCTCAACGTAACCTATGATCGTAAAAGCCAATTACGTGCCATAGTTTGTCGTGCCAGCCTTGTCGTGACAGACATTTAACATATTTATCACAATGGTATACGATTTACAATGAAACAACGTATATATTATTCTCGATGCAGAGCAGAATAATCCCATAGTGAAAGCATAGACCCGATATGCTTGTTTACAGAATGGCGAGCGCCATACCTGAGCGATCCCAATACACTGAGGATTTCTACTGTAGGCCCCCCACCCTACATATTTTAAAAAAATATACAATGAAATGCGGTAAGGAATTCGGTATAATGAGAAAGTACAAATGTAAAAACTCACGGACCAATACGGGAGGCTTGAGAGCACGAGTAAATCCAATGAATGTATATGAATCTCCTTAGTTGAGGAGCACAGTAAATTCACGTGTGGGTTTGATCGTGCTAGAAATCAAACTGAGGTCTTAAGTTTTTGGCAGGAACTTGGAGCGGTCAAGGACGCCGGAGTTGATGGAGGCCCCGGAGGGGGGTGTCCGTTTTTTCTGGCATTTGGTATAAGAGGTTTAGAATCTACCCAACAGTATTGCATAATATTAAATATTATGCACAAGGTAAGTATAAGGTGTCTTGATATAAAACACCACTTTTTGACATGTATGCAGTCATCATTTATAGGTCAAGCGATGTTGATTTTTAATTTTATCAAGCAAAATCTACAGGAGTGTTGAATATTCACACCGGGCCATAAAATGAAATATAATACTTTTCATTTATTACTTGAAAATTTTTCAAACTTACCTTGACCTTAGAAAATAGGTCAAGTTCAGTTCAATAGGGCTTTGATCAATATGCAGATTTGCATCTATGGTATAAAACTAGAAAAGCTAGCTCTAAATCAAGCTTCAAGATATATTCTACTAACAGCATAACCATATAATCTAACCTTGAAAATAGGTCAAAGTCAATCATGTCCAATAAAATTCCGGCAATGCAGCATATGCATCTGTAGTGTGGATTTGGAAAGGATAGCTCTAGTCCTTCCAGAGATGTGTTAACATAACTGAATCTATATTAAACATATTATTTGACCTTGAGAAAATAGGTCAGTCATCTAAGATAGGCTACTGTTACATCGCTAGCTTCATATGTGGTATGAATTTGGGAAGCTTGGCTATAATCCTCCAAGAGATATTGTTTTAACAGCATTGAATCTACTTTTAATTCATAATTTGATCTTGAAAAAATATGCCAAGGTCAGTCATATTAAATATGCTTTAGGCCATTTCTATAGAACAGACACAGCTATGGCCCAAATTTAGCAAGGGTATAATCCATCAAGAGATACTGGGTTAACAGCACTAGAATTACTTTAAATGTATAAATTGTCTGACAAAAACTGGGTCACGGTCGGTCATTTCCAATAGGCTTCTGGTACATTGTCAGCATCATATCTGGAATCTGGAAAGCCTGGCTATAATTCTTCAAGAAATATCGCGTTAACAAGGGAGACGGACAGACCGACAGATGGATGACGCTGATAATGATAATACCCTTCAGTAAACTTTCATCGCAGGAGTAACAAGAGCCCAAGGGGCTTCAATATACGCCCGTATATCTGGAATTAAATTGGTTCAAATTTCAAGGTTGTTTAATAGCCTTGATTCCAATTGATCTAGCAATCCAGAGAAAGGTCTACAATTTTTTGCTTATACGAATGTAATATATTGAATGATAAACTAAAATGAGCTTAACTCTTGGTAACTAGTTGACCTTGAAGCAAGAGCTTAGAGCTCACATATCCCACACTGAAATCGACAATAGTCAAACACAAGAAAATAGTAGTTTTCCTGCAAATGGATTCCTTTCAGATGAGAGAATTTTTCATGAAGGAAGAAGAAAGAGATGAAGTAAACCTTCGTTCTTGAGTTAATAAACAGGTGTGAAGTTCATAAAGGACTCCTCTCCCCATTAAATTAGTAAATGTATGGTTTTTATTTCACAACAGTTTCAATGGAGCGTTTCAAACATGGAGGACAACTCCACAGGACAATACCATATAAATGCAGGGGAAAGAACTTCGAATATTCCAACAATATTCCAACACATTTAGTCAGCTAAGCTTGATTCAGTTTTGGAGGATTGCGACCTTGACCTTTGACAAATTGATCTCATACGTATGGCTCCACTTTGCCATGGGAGTAAGGCATACTCAAAGTTTGCTACCAATCCATACCTTGAAACTAGAGCTATCGCATGGACAACAAATGTTAATGGATGAATGCAACATCGCATTACACGACCTCGTCTTTGAGAGGCATATGAAAATGTGACTTAATCATTTCTTGATTTTGGGGTCACAGTGACCTTGACCTTTGACCTTGACCTAAATTTTGGTACATAACGCACCGTCTCCCCTCAATTTCTCAATGAACACAAAAAATCATGATTTTTAATGATTTCCTGATTTTGGGGTCACAGTGACCTTGACCTTTGACCTTGGCCTAAATTCTGGTACATGACAAACCGTCTCCCCTCAATTTCTCAATGAACACAAAAAGTCATCCACTCACAAAAAATTAGAAATTTTAAACGATTTCCTGATTTTCGATCACACTGACCTTTGACCTCTGACCTTGACCTACATTTAATATACAACCCATCGTTCCCCCCTAGGGCATCCACTCACCAAAAATTAGAACCGTAGATAGAAAACTGTCAACGATCAATGATTATCTGATTTTTGGCAACAGTGACCTTTGACCTCTGACCTCGACCTCAATTTTGGTACGCGACACATTGTCTCCACCTGGCGTATCCACTCACAAAAAATTGCAACTGTGGACAGAAAACGTTCACAGATATAGATCGGACACGAACACTTCAGTGATTTCCTGTTTTTTATGCCAGTGACCTTTGACCTGTGATCACGACCTTCATTTTTGTACGCGACACATCGTCTCGCCATAGGGTATCCACTCACCAAAAGTTGGAACTGTAAATAGAAAATTGTTCCAGATATAGACCGGACATGGGGGACGGACAGACGGACGGAAACCGCCATCACATAATACGTCCGCCTTTTTGGCGGGCGTATAAAAACTGAACACTGTCACAATAAGCAAAGTTGAGTTTCTATATCTATGGAACAAACGAAAAACACTGAAATCACCAAAAGACTGCAAAAGAAATGGAAATAAAATCAGAAGCATTTCAAGTAAACAAAACTATCATAAAACATCTAATGTCTAATAATTTAGTTTACAAGAAGATTACCTTGGAGTCCAGCAGCTATGAAGTTATAGGAATAAAAAGAGATTGAAATAATACTTGGCCATGTATACGTGTAACATCAGCTGAATATCTTCACTAAGCCATATATTGAACAAGAGTCAAAACTGGCTTCAATATATCCTCAAACATCGTCTCTCCTTATGTATCCTCTAACACAAAAAATAGATTATTACGTACTGAGTTCCTGGTTTTGGGGTCACAGTGACCTTGACCTAAATGTTAGTACCTGACACATAGTCTTCCCCAAGTGTATTTACTGACACACACAAAAATAATGATTTCCTGATTTTAGGGTCACAGTGACCTTGACCTAAATTTGGTATGTAGCTCATAGTCTCCCCCAAATGTTTCTACAGACACAAAAATGTGAAAGATTTCCTAATTTTGGAGTCATTGACCTTGATCTTTGACCATGACCCAAATTTTGGTACATGACACACCATCTCTCCTTTAAATGTATCTACGGACAAAAAAAATCATGATTTGCGAAACATTGTCCCCATCTGGAGTATATCACTCACAAAAAATTAAACTATGGATAGAAAATGGTCACAGATATAGACCGGACACAAACGACACTGGGCCAATCTGTCCTTGATCTATCCTCTAAATGAGGAGCGCCAAGCAAAGTTCCATTATTCAAGTCCTAGGTATAACTTGATCCAGGATTGACCACAGACCTCCTGATTACGAGGCAGACAAGTCGAGAGGGAAATGACATATGCTATGCCTATAGTCCATTTGCCAGATCATCACACAACAGCGCACACAAATATCAGTTCACCTTTTCAAAGGAAATATTTCTTTCAAGCCATTTTCAGATAATTAACACATTTGCTTATTCAGTCTATCGTGATAGTAAAATCTACAAGAGCTGCTGTTCACTTCTCTGGTTTGGTTTTGCGGGAGTAGTGTGAGAATGACCACTTCCTCCAATATGTCTCTGTATTGCTTTTCCAAATTTCAGGAAAGTGACCAAAAGGTCTCCTGAAGAAAAAGTTGAGAGAGTGATGGTGAGCAATAGTGACCACTCTCCTTAAAACTGAAAGACTGCATATTTTTATCCATTATCTCCACATGCCTAGGTTATACATGCCCGGAGAAGCTTACTTGTTTCCGGCGGCGCAGCGCCGCCGGATTTCTGAATTCGCTAAACATGGGAGCCGCCATCTTGATATTGGACGAGTAACAGCTGTTTTCTCGAGCCATACTTTCACAGACGTGCCGTTGAGTGATCCAGCTAGTTTAAGATCGTAAAACGACAGGATTGTATCACCCGTTCGTGGTTAACAAATTCATAAATTCTGTTATAATGAATTCATCGAATAAATGTTCTTTAGTACTATTTTATTATGGCTGAGAGACCAAATCGATGACCATACATGATGAAGTTATTCACCTGTACCATGTGTACGTCTGCAGCAAAATGTTTGAGATTGAACTGCGAGTTACTAAAAACTCGAAACAGTAAAACACGCGGATCGGATTGATGTGTAGAGAAAGTCGATCTAGGCTTAATTTACAATGATACACATCAATAAAGAAGTAGTGGCTTGATGATGTATCGCATATAATGCCACAGCGCGAACTCTTACATCAGGCTATGTGAAATGATCTAATACGTCAACCAGAGAACAAAGTCCTAGTTTGACATGCGGTTCATGTGCCCATTTTACGATCAAGCACTTAACTTCCGGCTAACCCCACACATCCCAGGTGGGTCCTTGTGCGAACTACATTAGTCAAACATTTAATCGGAAAACAAACAAACCGATGTGTTTTTTTTTTCAACGATAATGGTGCATCGTGACCTGTATTCACCAGTGGCACACATAATTGGCTTGTAATACGAAGATTATAAGCTACAGACGTTTCCGCCGGCATTGATGAATCTGCATCAATAAGTTTTCTTGTTCGGTCTGTGCCATCCCCCTCAGTGTACACTGTTGTCAAATGATCGTGGAACTGGCAAATGGACTATTGGTTCTTTTATCCACGCCTACCAGAACATCAAATCGAGCATGTTGTATCTCATTAAGAGTTCAGGCATATGCCAAATGACATGCCCAAAATTGATGAGTTCCTTCAAAGGTCCCAACTCTCACCTGCTGTAATGCTTCTAGGATGATGTTCTGATTGGTTTTCAGTGTGGCCAGTTTGTGTTCGTACTGCTGGCGACGATCGGGTACGACCTCCATCAGATTGAAGCGAATGTCATGGTATGGCTCACTGGAAGCATGATATGATACCAACAACAACACTGATTTAAGAATGATAAACATTTTGACAGGCATTCTTGCAAAATTTCAAGTTAGTGGTCATTTGAGGACAAAATAACTCCTGTTGTGCCACTGGGGCAAATTCAGTCAAAAAATCAATTCAAATCCTATGGGTGTTGCCGGGATTTCTTGAGATGGGGTCATTTCCTAAGCTATAGAACCTGTACTGTGGTGTCCAACAACCCAGTAAATTGCAGTTGGTTGCCAATATGAGCTTGTTCACACACAAGGAAAACTAATGTTCATAAATTCCCCAAATCTGCCGTGATATTATACCGAATGTTATTTTGCTTCAAGGTGTCAGAATTGGGCATAATTAAAGAAATGAATTTTTGTCTTCACTTAACTAACGTAATATCTAACCTGTCTAAGGGAGTTTTTCTTATGTAAGCACGACTTCTCCTTCATAACTTCTATACTGAAATGCTAGCAGTTTTGACTAAAACTCAACAGCCTGTGATTTTAGAGGATAAAACAATCTAAAATTTGTTTGAAATAGTTGAAAATCAGAAAAGCAATCAATTTCAACAAAAGGTCAAAATTAAAATCAGTTACGATTAATTAAAAATATTATTTACTTCTATGAAACGCTTTTCCTATTGGCATGAGTTTGTGTGCCTTGTGACTACTCAGTAGCCGAGTGGTCTAAGGCTAAACCACAGGCTTCCAATAGAATGGATCTGTTTTCACTGTTGATTGCTTCACATTGGTAGCTGTCTTGCCCCTTTGCACTTATGATTGCTTGTTAGTAAAACAACAAAATTATCTCTTTATTACTTTTGACTGTCCTAAAACTGGTTATATTATTTTCAAATCATTCCACCTTCTGGAGGAACCAGTAACCCTCAAAATGAATATCTCAACTATTATTACCAATTTACTGTTTGGAACAATTAATTGACCTCTCCAGCATTTACACAATAACAATGGACATGCCTCATTCCAAGCAATCCAGCTGACAGTCTGGTCCCACATGGAAATCTCAGCATTGTTCAATCCCATTAAAGCATGCTCAAGCCTGAAAATAAGCAGCTAACATTTCTAATAAACTCCCTGCAAATGAAAATGAACGGGTGATAGGTTACCATATGTCCTGTACCTTCAGGGCTTGTGTTTTGAGGCGAGTGATTGTATCCTTTAACCTTAATCACTCGCCTCAAAACAAGCCCTGACCTTATTTTCAGGCTTGATGCTAAGGGAAAATATTTTTAACCAGTGATAACTGAGGGCTGTTCCATTTAAAAAGGTATGAGAGGGGAGGAAGGCACTCGATATATTATTCTATGGGTCATGGGAGGAAATTCCCTTCAATCCATGTTACAACATTGGGAAGGCCAATAAAATTTCTATGGGTGGTGGGGTATCATTCAAAGCTGCCTTCTGCCCCTCCCATACCTTTTTAAATGGAACAGCCCTAACATATTTTCAACTTAAAGTTGACAATGTAACCATTACAATAAGCCTAAATACCCTTTCTTTAAAGGTGAACTGCAAAGGTTTATAGATTCTGTTTTTTATATTTTATTTAGGATAAATAATGATAGAAATATTAGTCTATCTGCTATAGCTTGGTTTAATTTGAAGCAGATTATCTGCTACAAGCTTTTGAAAGGTTGGTACCTCAAGCCCAGCTGAATTCAGAGTTGCAAACCATCATCGCTTATATTTCCTTGATTGTCATGTTGTGTCAGACCAGCCTTCCAATAACTGAATGTTACAAGTATTGACATCCGGCCAGGTGGTCTGATGTGACGTCAAAAAATAGCATCGAACAAGGGCGGATAAGCAATGCGGATTTCATTTCTGAAATCGGTTGGGCTCGAGATACCAACTTTGGAATACTTTTCTAGAGCTCCTAGGAGACGAAATAGTTTAAATAAACCCAAACGAAGTAAATAGGCTGATAGGTTCCAACATCAACTAAGAATTGAAGCACATCGAAAGAAAACTACGAAAACCTTTGCATTTCACCTTCAAATAGTAGGGTAATACAAAGTATATTCAGCTCATTTATGCCAGTTATCTATAGTGTAACATATTACCCCATGTATAAGATTAGGGAGAAATGGAATCAGGCACAGACCAGGCAGTCAGCTAAACTGTCCATGTTATTGTATTAATGCAGGAGAGGCCAGTTGAGGGAGTGATTTCCCCATAGTCATACATACCCTCCAGTTGCCATGCCTAGTCTCTCTGAGATCACCTTACGGAATTTCTCTGTCCAGTCTTCATTCTCAATTGGACCTATGTTAAACACATGACAACTTAACTGTACATATAAACAACTGCAAGGCTAGTTAGATCATCTTCAATTCACAAAATATCAACGATATTCACATTACTGAAATACCATTCCAAATTACAAGCAAGTTAGGCCATTCAAATATGATACTTTGTTTATCAACACAAGGTTGGTTCAATCTTGAAGAGGGATCAGACTTTTTATTATTTTTTTTTTATTGCTGATAGGGGTTGCAATGCGGACCACTTTGAAAATGTTTAAATTCTGTTTTGACTATACATCTAAATAAAATACTGTCCTTGTTTCATGTTTTTGACTTCTTTACATACATATTCTGAATTTCACTATTCAAATGATTCAGCAACAAGCCCAGTCAAAAAATCGGGGAAAAAACCTAATCAATATGCATGCACAAGCAAGAGAAAGGGGTTACCAATTACCAAACATTAACATGAAGCTGCGCTATCGAAACCCCTCGGCTCTGAACCCCAGCTATTATAATGTAAGGGTGTCTCTACCAATTGATTGGCTTGTGGGAAGAAATATTTACCTCTGGTATTGTAAGTGTACTTTCTTTGAAAAAAAAAAGTTTTCCAGTCATCCAATCAATAAATAAATGTGATAGTATACTAACATGATATAGAAATAATATGCAAACTTAACATAGGAATTAGTGGATTTTGTTAGACAAGGGGCATACTTTCTGACACGACTCATTTTTGATAGGCATCTAGTGTCATTTTCAAAACAGATTTACAGGCATTCTTCGCATTGTGTAAGAGAATAAATCAATAAATCAGTCATCCAATCAATAAATAAATGTGATAGTATACAAACATGATATAGAAATTATATGCAAACTTAACATAGGAATTAGTGGATTTTATTAGACAAGGGGCATAACTCTGCAAAATACTTTCTGTATTATGTAAATACTTTATATATCGCATGCTGATAGCAAAATACGAACGTAGCGTGCAAGATCTATGGCGCTACGTTTCGTAACTTGTGTCTAATTCCGCTTAACCCGGGGCTAGGGGCCGTATGAACCCATGTACTTCAAGATCCTCATGGTACTCATATGTCACAATCAAAGCGTGACTGAGATACATCATTTTTTTTTAGATGACGACTCTATAACGAATATTATGGATTAAGAATACTGATCAGGCGATACGGATTTGATATTTTTGGAACATCATGATGTCTTGCCGGCATCATTGAAAACTGTTGACCGCTTCTCTCTTGCAGGAAACAAGCCTATGTTTATGTATACTATGATTGTCTTTTTGAATTTGGTGCTAATACTGTTATGTGGAAAATGGAATAGGTCTTTGGATTATGGACGCAGATATTCTCTAATGGACGACGGCTGGATTATGAATGACGGACTAGACGCTTGTAATTCTGACACGACTCATTTTCGATAGGCATCTAGTTCAGGTCAAGAGAAACAACTGTATCACGTTAGGATGTTGTATATGGAGCGGTTCTGAAATTATCACAATAACAAATCATAAATGGATTTTTATTTGTAAAAAGGGGCATAACTCTGCAAAATATTTTCCGAGATGAATCATTTTCGATAGGCTTCTGATTTACGTGAAGATAAATAGATGTAACAAGTTTGGTTGCCATGCATGAAACGGTTCTGTAGATATCGCGGTAACGGACGTACGGACGGACAGTCGTACATGATGACGACAATACCCCTAGGCCAAAGTTGGCCGAGGGGTAAAAACCAGTATGATCAAATGACCGACCAATAGTAAACATACACATAGAAGAGACAAAGGTTCATTAGAAATATTTCTATTTCCCATACCAACTTTAGTCAGAATGAACTAAAGTCTTTTTTTTTTCATTGTATTCATTGATGTGCCGATTGATTCAACCAATCAAAATGCATTTCTTATCAGAGTGTTTATCTACTTTATGTACATATCAGTTGGTATATTTTTAGTATCGGTTGGTTATTCTATGATATCGACCTATATCCATCTGTATTGGTTGGTAATTTGTACCCCCTTTGTATCGTGATATTTCTCTATGCTTTCTGTTGACTTGCGATGCACATACTACATACCATGGTCGATGGGGTGTGGTTTGAGGCCATCCAGTTCAAACAGACGTCCATTAATAGGCACATAGCTGACAAAATGGAATGCCTCCATTGTCCGTACTGCTGATATACCCTGCTGCTTCTCTTTTAACTGTCTGGGCTCAGGCCTGAATGAAAGAAAAAAAAAATACTCTGGGTCATTAAGGTCCTATCAAATAGTCCCCACACTCCATAATTTTTTACACTAAAATTGCTGTAAGAGTGTATATTTGACATTTCTATAATTGTTTACTGTTTTTGGGAATGGTCAAAGTCTGAATAAAACACACTCAAATTCCTCCAATATCACACCTGTTTGGAAACGGCAACGGTTGAGATCTTTGATACGAGGTGTCACAGTCTGATTACAACTGACCATAGTGAATTCTATTGTAATGCCAATAATGTCAAACACTACAACTGAACCCCTTTGTTGTGTGAAGTACATCACAATATGATGTCCCATATCGATGATGAATATGATGTGATCGCAATCCGATGGCATGGGTTAAAAGCTCACAAAGCTTCTTCATATGCTTTCATGCAAAGTGTGTAGGACCTTTAAGGTGTATGAGTGAGTAGGGTTGAACGTCATTTTCAACATCAACGTCTTATCACGATGGTGTCTACATGTGCCAGGACACGAGAGTGTCCACAGTTCCTATTATCCGGGACACTGATCAGTCCATCAGATTGACCGAGCTCAATGTTGCTTAACTTCAGTGATATGAAGAGAACTGGTGTGCCCAATGTGATAAGCCATACCGGTTAAAGGTTCAAGATTCTTTAAGGTTCAAGATTCTTTAAGGTTCAAGGTTCCTGGAAATAAGAGTTGGGATACAGCTTTTGCTTTTAAATTGAATGGCAATAAATAAACTCACCAAAATGAGTTATGTATTTTCGTTGTTTATTCAAGGCATCAGAATTTTGTAATAATCTGAATGATATTAGAATTGATATAATTTAGTTTTCAAGTATCCGCTGATGAATATTTCTACTTTCAACTGCCTACAGAATTTTCCGACCAAAAAAAAAAAAGGGTTGTAGAATGGTTTATTATAGTTCGAAGTTCAATAAGTCGAATGAATCCGAAAAACATGACCCCATCAGCGAAAACCAAGGAAAACTTTTAAAGCAATTTAAAATTATTACAAGAGCCAAAATGTGAGATGTGATTTTCTTCAATTTATGATCGATAGTTTCCTAAAATCGGCAGATTAAACATACTGCATTTTCAATAATATTTGTTAAAAAGTTTGAAGTTTTATCACCAGGTGTTAGACAAACATCTGTGACCCTGCAGTTGAGCAGACTAATCCACAAGAGGTCATTTCAATGTTTCTTACATACAAATGTGCCCAAATACATACAAATGCGCCCAAGTCTGACAGTTCAATTTGAAAGCTTCATTTTGGTATGAAGAAAAATTTCTTTTTACGGTATCACTTTTTTTAGTTTATGAATTTAATTATCAATTAATGAATGTTCATATTAGGCAATTAATTTTTTTTACTGATTTAGGAATTTTTATATTAGGCAAAACATTTTTTTAAGAAGATGAAATGTGGATTCAAGTTTCAATCAGGATTATATTCCCACTAAGTTGGATGTTGAGAATGTCAATTACCCCTCCGCCTCAGTCTCAACTTAAATTATACAACTTTCACTCCCATATTATTCTAAACCAATTCTCAAACACTGAAAACTACATCCCAAATTAATTCAACTAATACCGAAAGTTCCTCTGAAAATTTCTGCTGGAAAAAATTTATCTTGAGAAGTATGATCCATGCTCAATTCAACAAGGGCAGATCAGACTGGAAACAAAACAATTTTGCCCATATATTGTTTGATTTCCTTACCTGGCGTGACTGTTATGTGCACTGGCCAGTTCTGGCATGTTGCCGATAGCGAGACCCTTGTCCTAGAATAAGAAATAATCTTGAATTAATGTCTGGGGAAGAATAGATCATATCTCTAGCTAAGAATTTCTCGAACCAAGTTCAACTCTTAAAGGTGAAATGCAAAGTAATTTTCATATTTTATAAAACCAGTGTTAATTGTTTTGATATAATGAGCTTGTCACATACACAACAAATTTCCTGCATTGGTCGTACTTAAGTTAAGTAAATAACTAAACATATATGCAGTGCAAAATTTACAGGAGGAGAGGGCTATGTGGTTACTCCATCTTGATTACGCAATTCGGTTTCGGGATTACCTCACAAAATTATCTGACGTCCATCATTATTCGACTAGAAATCAACAGGTAAACCTATATAGACCTTTTTATCGATCTAATCTATCTTACCATACCATTAAAGTCACAGGACCGCGGGAATGGAACAAACTGTCTTCAACACTAAAAGCCACAACGTCTTCGTCCTTATTCAAATCAAAGCTTAAATCACATCTTCTAGCAACTTAATCTTGTTTCACATGGTAGCATCTCAATTAACTCATATGCCCATGCAGAGCGGTTAATATAATGACTTCACCTACTGTATATTTCTCAAATGTTAAACTTGCCTTTTTTATTATTTTCCCCTGGGATAGAACAAGCCCCCTGGGGTTTTATTCCCGCCAATAACATTCCGGGCAACTACTATCTTGTGTATTATTATCTATCATATTCCGAACACCCGATATACACATGTTTGTCTTATATATATATGTTGGTGAATAAAAATTCAATTCAATTCAATGATGCGCTGTGATTAGTGGCAGTCAATACATTGTTGCTATTGGCTTTTTATCATTCATTTCATCTGGTGTCGGACAGATCAGGGGGATAAATTTGACATAATCACAAATTATAGAGTTGCATGATGTCATGAGATAGTGTTATGAGTCAACAGGGGCAACTTTTTCCGTTACATTGACGTGCGCATGACATGACCGAGTGCGTTCAGCAATGTCACCGATAATAGACACAACATGTTCTGCATATGAGTTCCAGATGATGTCATAATCTCTTTATTACCAGGGCCATATCCAGAGTCATTTTGATACCTGTTAAGGGGTATGGGCGCCCAAACTTTACAGCCAATTTCAATGTTTCTTACATACAAATGTGCCCAAATACATACAAATGCGCCCCCAAAAAGACAAGAAAGGGTGTCCCCAAATGAACTCTGGATATGACCCTGATTACAGCACCAAAATCAAGGGACATAAGCGATGCATGCTTTCAGGTCAGATCAACGTTCATTTATTCTCCTCGATCTTGACTCTCGAGACTAGATTGTTGAACTACAACTGAGATAATGCAATTAGAAAACCACCTCGTTCACAGAGCCTTATGGTGCTATAGTGCTCCTCTTTCATTCACCAGATCTCACATGACGTTATATATTACATACGGTAATTCCTCTAATACATCGATTACCCTATCAGAAATCGATCACCCCCGATTTTTGGAGAAAAGTACGATCGGAAGTTGTAATAATTCAATCAACCCCGCTTATCAGTAGATCCCATTTGTAAAATAAAAATTATCACATTCATGCTAAATGTGCCCTCGTCGACGTGTCAGTGGCAGTGAAAAAAACCCCCAAATACAGTGATGAACGTAGTAAGACCATATATGTAGCATATCTAGACCTATCACAGATTAATCATATGAACTTCCAACTGTTTAATTGAAGTCTGGAACTTCTAATCTAGAGAAGGATTTCCAAAACTGTAACACGTGACTGCCATTCTTTTGTAAAGGGGGAGACTACTCTTTGACAAAGGCAACAGAGTAATCTCCCTTTACAAACACTTTGATGCCTATGAAACGTTTAGCCAGAGTTGTCCGAGGGATATCGGGGTAATTCAGATCAATATGCTCTTCAACTCAATTACACACTGGCACAGTTTCCCAAACTGCCGGTGTTGGAAACTGGACCCTTGCTGATTCATTTGCTGAATACCGGACTTTCGGGAATTGCCACTTTTCAATCAGTCGCAATAAATCGATCACCCCTGTGTTTTTCCAGCTCAAATATCACTTCCGGTGATCGATTTATCAGGGGAATTACTGTAGACAGAACTAGAGGTTCCGCTTTGACCCTTGGGTTGCCGCTCCGGCATGAAGCCTATGCTGGTTGTTTTTTTAAGCAAAAACATACGTCTCCCCCAACCTCCCACCTTGCGTTGAGTGGGCACATTATTTAAGGGAAAGTGCTATAAAATTAATGTAGAAATAAGTGTCCAGTAGTTCTCCTGATATCTTGCCAAGGTCTGTATATACATGTACAATTAGATGAATGGATTGACGGACAATGGACAAGGATAAATGCCCGCACAAACCAAAATCTAATCAAATGAGGGAGCTATTCCAATGAACCTTCCAAGTTTGGTGAAATTCTGTTCAGTAGTTCTCAAGATATCTTGCAGACAAGGCCTGTATATACTGTATACATGTACATGAAGATGGACGGACGGACGATGGACACGGATGAACGCACACACACACCAAAACCTAAACAAATGAGAGGCTATCCCAATGAAGCTTCCATCCAAGTTTGGTGAAATTCCGTCCAGTAGTTTCAAGATATCTTGCAGACAAGGCCTGTATATAGGGTGCACTCCAGAGGTTCTTTCATTCGGCATGGAATAGACTATGGGTCCGTTTTTCGGCCACCAGTTGTCGTAAAACCTTCAACCCAAATCACTAATATGTATATATTTTCTGAAAGAGCACGATGAAACTATTATTTTAAGATATACCACTGCTATGTTATAGAAAATTTAAACTCGAACATTCTTCTCCATGCTTGCTTCATTTTTCCTAGAAAACCCCTTAAAAATGTCGAAAAATGGTCAAATTCGGCTCAATTTCCAGAAAAATCTGTAAGAGCGATTTTAATTAAACTTCTTACACACGTTCCCTGGTCCGGTCTCAACTTAAAAAGGCAAAGAAAAGTGGGTGTCAACCTAACCGTTTTTTGTCAGATTTTCTTCCCGTAAATGAGTCCCGATTTTTAGGCACACCCAAGGGGCATAACTGAGGCAGGACAAACTTTACTCCATGATCCCGATCAGCGTGTAGACGAAGCCAGCCCTCGATTTGTACGTACTCGTTTGCAGCGTTGATAATGCTGAATAGGATGGCATTATAGATATAAGCTATTAAGGAGACAAGAAGAATTATGATGTAGCAGAACAAGGGCAGTCTATCGTATTATGAAATTAGAGAGGGGCCATTACTACGAAACTGTGGAGGGCAACCATACATGTACAAGTAGATGGACGGACACCAAACACGGATGAATGCACGCACACACACCAAAACCTAATCAAATGAGGGGGCTATCCCACTGAAGCTTCTGTCCAAGTTTGGTGAAATTCCGTCCAATAGTTCTCAAGATATCTTGCAGACAAGGCCTGTATATACATGTACAAGTAGATGGATGGACGGACGCCGGACACGGATGAATGCACACACACACACACACACACCCCAAAACCTAATCAACTGATGGGGCTATCCCACTGAAGCTTCCATCCAAGTTTGGTGAAATTCCGTCCAGTAGTTCTCAAGATATCTTGCAGACAAGGCCTGTATATACATGTACAAGTAGATGGACGGATGGACGGACACCGGGCACGGATGAATGCACACACACACACCAAAAACCTAATCAAATGACGGGGCTATCCCAATGAAGCTTCCATCCAAGTTTGGTGAAATTCCATCCAGTTGTTCTCAAGATATCTTGCAGACAAGGCATGTACCAGTAGATAGACGGACGGACGGACACCGGACACGGATGAATGCACGCCCACACACCAAAACCTAATCAAATGAGGGGGCTATCCCACTGAAGCTTCTATCCAAGTTTGAGGGAATTCCGTCCAGTAGTTCTCAAGATATCTTGCAGACAAGGCCTGTATATACAATGTACCAGTAGATGGACGGACGGACACCAGACACGGATGAATGCACACACACACACACCAAAACCTAATCAAATGGGGGGGGGCTATCCCAATGAAGCTTCCATCCAAGTTTGGTGAAATTCCATCCAGTTGTTCTCAAGATATCTTGCAGACAAGGCCTGTATATACATGTACAAGTAGATAGACGGACAGACGGACGGACACCGGACACGGATGAATGCACGCCCACACACCAAAACCTAATCAAATGAGGGGGCTATCCCACTGAAGCTTCTATCCAAGTTTGAGGGAATTCCGTCCAGTAGTTCTCAAGATATCTTGCAGACAAGGCCTGTATATACATGTACCAGTAGATGGACGGACGGACGGACACCGGACACGGATGAATGCACACACACACACCAAAACCTAATCAAATGGGGGGGGGGGCTATCCCAATGAAGCTTCCATCCAAGTTTGGTGAAATTCCATCCAGTAGTTCTCAAGATATCTTGCAGACAAGGTAAGGGGACGGACAGACATCCATCCATCCAGACATCCATCCATCCAGACATCCATCCATCCAACCAGACAGACAGCACAAACACTAGATGTCTCCCCCCAACATAGTTGGGGGAGACATAATGACTTGCTCACAGTAGTTGTCTGCCCTTGATGTTCCCAGCCATGTCGGTACATCCTTCTCAAGTGAAAAAAATTTCCACAAGACTTTCTTTCTATAACTTTACCTGATGGACAAGGAAGTGTCTTGGTGATTTTAAACACAGGCCTCAAAACATTTGCATTTGAACTTTTCAATGAAAGAAATAAATATCTAGCCATCGCATTATATTTTAGTGCTGCATCAACCATTTTTATTGCCGATGGCAAAATTTAAAAAAATTGTTCCTAGACATTTGCGTCTTGGCCAAAACAATGTTTTTCAATATTGCGCCACAGAGTCATTGGCAGGAAATTAGAACTTATTGTTGAAGGCTAATTGTTCAAGCAGTTCGAAGAACATTGTTGTTTTCGTGCAAATTGGAACTGTAGAAAAAGGTGCACATATTAAAAAAAAAAAAAAAAAAAAAGCTTCAGTCCCTTGTACTGTTTTTCTGAAAGAGCCTGATAAGCTAGGGATTAAATATATTCAGTCCTTATGAATGACTAAGTCTCCGTATAGCCCTTTCCGGAAAGTATCTTATCTCCCCTTGAACAACTGCTGCTCTTTAAGGTTAGAGGTTTGAAAAGCTGCTTCCGGGAAGTAGTCGACTCGGTTTCACTTTTACCAGAGGCACCCCGCAATTATTTTGAATAAAAATTGATAAACTCTTTCAGAATATGTGTTTGGAAAACTAGTCCGTTCAGATTTTTTACATGAACTGATACATCCTGTATACGTGTACATTCATTAGAAAGATAATTTTCTAGAAAAATAGAATATTTAATTACTAAAACTAATTGTGAGGGCCTTTGGTACTTACAGGAAGTTCTCTGCACTACCATGCCCCTAGAACAAGGGAGATAAAACCCTTCCCGAATTTGGCTATAATCACTCACCTCTGGACTCATGTTTTTGGAGAACTCCTTCAGCTTTGATAGCGTCTCTCCTAGGTCGACCTTCTCACAGTTCAGTAGGACACTCACAAGAGCGTGGGTCGCACACGAGTTAGGAATTATCTGAAAAAATGCAAAACTTTGACAAATCATTCCAGCTGATGCCCTGATCACATTTCCTTTACTGCTTTTATAATCTTTTTTCAATCAAACATTTATGTGCGAACAGTAAATCCTCTCATACAATATATCGATCACGCTATTAAACTTGAATGAATTAAAATCTGAATAAATTTAACCGCCTTCAAAAATCATTAAATATAACAAAGAAGAAATGTATTATCTGCATTATTTTAGACTATCGAGCCAACTTCCTGATCTAATAGATTGGATCACCTCCTGATTTTATGGCAGGAGATTTCACTTCCCGTGTTGAATGACAAGATGATTTGATTGTAACAGAGTTTAGCAGAAATGTGAGTGAGTGTAATATGTTTCAAGTTAGGGAATTGGGTCCTGCAAGTAACTTTCAGACATGCATACCAAAAATGAAAATTTTATTCCACTTTGTCTAGATGTGAATAATCAATTAAATGGACAAGACTATTTGAAATGAATTAACGAGTCCATAAGACAGGGTTCCCATCCATTTTGGAAAAAAAAAATCCAGGACATCAAGAACCTAAATTTATTTATTTTTTTCTCTCCAGGGAGTTCAAGCACCTTTCCAGCATTACCTACACAGATAATGCCAGGGATTCATACAAGTCACTTTTTACAACCAGTAATAAGGGGTAAAATTCTTTTGAAAACTCTATTCAGACCTTTGAATTTGACTAAATATTTTTATTAGGTTTTGATGAAAACTCAACAGTCTAGTATTTTAAGGGATGAAACAATATAATATCATTGAGAATGGTGGTAGAATGGTTGAAGAAATAATCAAATTGAAGAAAATACTGAAAACTGAATCTACTCAGTCATTTGAGTAAAAAAATACTCAAATTTTCGACTTGCATGAATCCCTGAATTTATGCATTCTCAATACTTGAATGATTGCAAACAGCATACGATAATGTAATCAACAAAAAATATAAAGGATTTTCTTTATCTAGGCAACAATTGAAGGACTTTCCAGGACCGACAGACACAAATCTGGAATTTCAAGTATTTTCAAGGCCTGGAAATTGGTAAATTAGTGAGCCTTTTTCCTTTACCTGGATAACCTGGTTAGATTAACTCAATTAGCCCTGTGGAACATGCCACTGTGGTACACAATATACTGTCCATATATGGCTCACACATACCTGTTGTGCAAAGAACATACTGTTGACAATGTCATCATCCACCACAAATGACTCTTCCTCGCCAGGGTTGATCTTACGCCGACTTCTTCTCTCCTCTATCCAACGAAACAGGAAGATAAAACCATAGACTGGCCTGAAATGAAAGACTTATTCATTGATGAGTGAGCCAAAATGTTTTGACAATCATATATGTATAATTACTTTTGATGACAAGCTTAGTATTGCTACTATTACGAACAAGGGTACAAAATGTTGGCATGGATTTGGATTTGATCCAAAGAACTAAAAGAACAGCTAGTGAAATTTGTAGAATGTTAGCAGCATTTCTCTTCAAGATTGCCTAAAGTTAAGTTTTGCCATCTGAATAATTAGAAGAAATAGGGTAAGTTAATAAACGAAGAGAATTGCACACTTGTCCAAATCCAGTACAGTTTTACCACATAATTTAAACCAGTAATACAGAATAATATTTTTTTTTTATCTCCGACTGCTACATTAAATTGATCTCACCCTTCTATAGGCTTCTGTAAGTCGTAGATCTCTTCAACCTGTACTCCTTTAACACCTGAAAACATTGTAAGGCAGGAATGAAATATCACAAAATGTCTTTGAGTAGAACTTAATTACAATTTATGAGCGTGGATCAGTGTAAATTCTGAATCTGACAGATTCAATCAAATAAATCTTGACTACAATTTGGCAACAAAATATGAATTGTCTTTAAAGGTGGCTCGTGGGGCAAAAACAGTTTTGAAGAGTTGTCTCCCTGTAATGTCATTGACTCACCAATGACTGCCGATAATGGGGGGGGGGAAGCCTTAAACCGCTTTGTTTGAAAAATTTGAATTAAAATAAATATCTTTTATTTGATTTATCAAAAGATATGACAATGAAGATTCTTTGTTCAAATTATGAATATGTCATCGAACGAATGTTTGATCTGTGGTAAATTTTGTACTATCAACATGAAATTTATTGCACTTGATTGCTCAATTATTGGAAAAATTTTAACACATACACCAGTGACCACATTTTCACATGTGAAAGCAGTTTTTCTGTTCTCATCATATTCATGGCTTTTCTGTAAATCAAAAATCGATTTTGCTCCCAAAAAGTCATTATTCGTATTTTATCACCAAATTGTAGACCTATTGAGATTAGTGAGCATGTGGAGAAAAATCTAAAATGAAAACTACCCAATTTGTTCATGCTTTCCTATTGATAAACACAGTGGGTATTCACAGTAAAACGACAAGAGTAGTTCACTGGAAAAAAATGTTTTCCCCGTGAGCCACCGTAAGTCATTTTAATCATGTAAACATGCTGTCAGCATCACCAACATTAATAATATTTAGGCAATAAAGATTCTAACAGTGGTTGGTATGCTTTCCAGGTCTTCATTTTCTCGCAGATGAAATTGATCACAGGTGATTGATTGCTGCAGGTTATAATTAATCAGAAATTGGGTATCTGGGTGTGCAAATTGCTACTTTTCATAGCATACATGTAGGGTGTACATCTATCTCTGCTTATGCATGTCAGGGTGTGTAAATTGAAATCAGGGAGTGCAAATCACAATGTACACCTCATCTGGTTAACAAACTGCTGATCGGGAATGGGGAGGGGGAAGGCTCACCAGGTAATAGGGAGCCCAAGTCATTTCATCAGGGACCCCAGTTTGCCCAAGTACAATCCGTGCTAACATGACATCCTGAGATGTTATTATTGTCATACCTCCATGACCAGATGTTATTATTGTCATACCCCATGACCAGATGTTATTATTGTCATACCTCCATGAACAAATTATTACTGAACTATCTCCATGACCAGATGTTATTATTGTCATACCCCCATGACCAGATGTTATTGTCATACCCCCATGACCAGATGTTATTACTGTCATACTTCCATGACCAGATGTTATCATTGTTAGACCTGCATGACCAGATGTTATCATTGTTAGACCTGCATGACCAGATGTTATTATTGCCAAAATTCCATGACCAGATGTTATTATTGTCATACTTCCATGAAAATATGTCATTACTGCCATACCTCCATGAACAGATTATTATTGTCATACCTACATTACCAGTGAGTGAGTGAGTGAATAGGGTTTAACGTCGCTTTCAACATTTTTTCAGCTATATCACGACGGGGAAGGGAAGGGAGGGGAGGGGCAGGGGTACCTACTTGTAACAGAGCAGATCTAATGCTGCCATATTATAGTGCTGTCCCACTGAAATATCATGCCGTAGGCAGACATGACACCCCACTCAGTCACATTATACTGACACCGAGCGAACCAGTCCTTGTTCTATCCTCTCAATGCTGAGCGTAAGCGAGGGAGCAACAAGTTCCATTTTTCAAGTCTTAGGTATGACCCGGCCTGGGATCGAACCCAGTACCTACCGCTTACGAGGCCGACGCTCTAACCATTAGACCACCGCAGTGTGGTCTCTACATTACCAGACATTATTACTGTCATACTCCATGACCAGATGTCATTTTGTCATACCTCCATGACCATATGTTATTATTGCCATACTTGCATGATCAGATGTTATTATTGTCATACCTCCATGACCAGATGTTATTTCTGTCATACCTGCATGACCAGATGTTATTACTGTTACACCTGCATGATCAGATGTTATTTTTTATTGTCATACCTGCATGACAAGATGTTACTGTCATACCTGCATGACCAGATGTTATTACGGTTACACCTGCATGACCAGATGTTATTTTTTATTGTCATACCTGCATGACAAGATGTTACTGTCATACCTGCATGACCAGATGTTATTACTGTTACACCTGCATGACCAGATGTTATTTTTTATTGTCATACCTGCATGACAAGATGTTACTGTCATACCCCATGACCAGATGTTATTACTGTCATACTTGCATGAACATATGCTATATTACTGTCATACCTGCATGACCAGATTATTATTGTCATACCTACATTACCAGATGTTATTAATCATATCCCATGACCAGATGCCATTTTGTCATACCTTCATGACCATATGTTATTATTGCCATAATTGCATGATGAGATGTTATTATTGTCATACCTGCATGACCAGATGTTATTACGGTCATACCTACATGACCAATGTTATTTTGTTATTGTCATACCTGCATGACAAGATGTTATTACTGTTATACCTGCATGACCAGGTGTTATTACTGTCGTACCTGCATGACCAGATGTTATTTTTTTTATTGTGATACCTCAATGACCAGATGTTATTACTCTCATACCTGCATGACCAGATGTTATTACTGTCATACCTGCATGCCCAGATGTTATTTTATTGTCATACCTGCATGACAAGATGGTATTGCTGTTATACCTGCATGACCAGATGTTATTACTGTCATACCTACATGATCAGATGTTATTACTGTTGCATGACCAGGTGTTGTTATTGTCATACCCCACTGTCAAGATGTTATTATTGTTATAACTCCATGATCAGGTCTTGTTAGTGTCATACCCCCATGACAAGATGTTATTACTGTCAGGCTGCATGACCAGATGTTATTATTTACCATACCTTCTCAACAAGATGTCAAAGCTGTCATACCTCCATGACCAGATGTTGTTATTGTCATACCTGCATGACCAAATGTTTTGAATTTGAACCAGAAGATCAGCTGTTCAGAGCTGGGGAAGTATGTGAAAATTCAGTCATTGAATATAGTTTTCAATTTGTTCACTTGATCACATTGAGAGAATTGACAACAAAATATAATTACCAAAATCTTCTACCAGCAGAGTGAACAGTCCTGCAATAAACAGATAATTATTAACAATTAATTATAACAAATAAACATCTGAAGAACAGTAGAATCAAGACAAACGAATTTGACGAGTGGGGTAACATAAACTGGGTGTATTTCGGACAGCAGGGTGAACTTGGAGAGAGGCATGGGAAAAGTACAAGAGAGTCACAACTTCTCACAAAATATGAATATCTTTAAAAAAAAATTGGCTTCTAAATTCAGGGTGCAGACAAAGTCTTCTCAAAAATGACTTATTCAGCTGACTAGCATAAACCTATATTTCTAAATAAATTTTCAGATATGGTTACTGAACAATATTTTCATTTTTTAATTTTATCTTAGGAAGCTTCTTGAAACTGGGGCATGCTAGGAACGGCATATTAAAGGCATTTCCAAACCGAGCGGAATGGTGCGCCTATAGTTGGAACTCCTAGGAACATGCTTTTACGAAGCATAAACAACCTTAACAGCATAACATAGCTCCCTGATCTCTGAAGAAACGTGTGAAATGGGACTTTTTTCAACTATTCCTGCAGATTTTCCATTTTATTAATCTAGTTCGAAGTAACAGTCTCAACAGCCACATGTCGTAAACTGGACCTACGATAATGTCGCAGTACGTGCTCATAACAAAACAAACAACCACGCGTGAACATCTATAATTTCAACATCACCTGGGTCACTTTCCAGTTCCAGCCACCCCCTATTCATTTTTGCTATGAACTTCTGAACTTCAAGTGGTAGGCTATTATTCTTGCAGAGAATCGTTTTTTATGCTTTCGACACAACACAAATCCAGACGCAAACTTTTCATTCTCCGTTGATCGGAGAGCTAGCGAAGAACGGTAACTCGTTATCGTTCTTGGCCAAACAGCTCTCTGGTTTGTGCTGTTTTCTGTATCGCTATCAGGCCCTTCTCTTCCCCTTTCTTTTCTACTACGGTGTTCGCGATGATGAATTCTATGTACCCAGTGTCAATTCCAAAAATAATTTCGGAGGTGAATGCTCCAGGCTGAGAGTTTCCTCTGCTTGACAACGCCTTAATTTTATTAGCATCACCTGCCAGGACACTTTCTGCAGATGTGTACTGGCTCACCAGGAATATGTAACTTGGGGCAGACACAAATAATTGAAAATCGAGGACTATTCATTTAATCATCAATTGTGATCAGTGGGATTTTATAAAATGCAACAGCAAAAGCCAATAAACTCAAATTATTTGTCTTACTGCGTTCGGCATATCTGATCATGTTTAAATAAAAAAATAAATAAAAAAATAAAAATAAAAAAATAAAATAAAAAACATGCATCATTATCAAATTCTATTGAGAGCTTCTACTTATTCGAACTACCCCGACTTTCAAAGGTTTAGGCAGCATTTCTGTCGGACCTAAGTGATATATGTAAGTACGACTCTCGAGATTGAGGCTAAATGTTTATTTTTGTAGTTGCATTTGATATTCTAGAGACATGTCAGTTTTCCAAAAAAAAAAAAAAAAAAGTGGAGCTACATGGTGAATCATCATATTTGTGCCACAAATTTCTATGAAGTGCTATGAAATTAGCTATTATCTGCGAAGAAAAATAAACTCCGAGCAGACGGACCTAAAATTTCTCATGTTTTCTGTTTTTCATTACGATTGGTCTGCTTCGTCACAGACGCATGCGCAAATTCGTGAGTATACAATAAAAATAAAGTTGTGCTTAATTGGTACCATCTGATAAATATTGCGAAAATTTGGAGAAAACTTCAAATAAACATCTTTCTTCATCCTAGTGTACAATGACTACCAGCGTCCAAAAGTAGTGGGAAAATGGGGGTTTCCACATCAAATGTGCAATGTGAAAGGTCTTTCGATCATTCACGCTTACATACTTTTATGGACGACATGCATCTGAATATTGAATGTGGGATGTGCATGACGCCTGCTATGTGAATGGTATAGGTATAGATGACTTCATTTGCCCTCGTGAACTTTCGACCGCTAGAACTGTTGACGTCGTGAACTTTTGACTCAGTGAACTCTTGACCTCATGAATTTGTGACCTCGTGAAATGTCGATAATACAGAATTGTCGACCATATTTGCTCACATGACAGTTGAACTTGGGTGGAGCTTCATGACTCCTACAGTGATCATTCTATGTCAGTAGTCATAGCAACCAGTCAGCTCCAAAACGAGAACAATATTGACTATGGGGAAGTTATTAGACGGAGTATTGAAAAGCGAAAGTACTTTGAACGATAAATAGAATTTTTTGCTCACAGAAAGTAGTTGCTTAGTTACACATTTACTCACTCCCTCTTCCCTCCCATTCATCCCTCACTCCCGGAGCTCTCCAATCATTCCTCCCTCCCTCCCGTCATTCCTCCCTCCCGGCTCCCCGCCAATCATTTCTCCCTCTCTCCAATCATTTCTCCTATCTCCCTCCAACCATTCCTTCCTCCCTCCAATCATTTCTCCCTTCTTCCATCCCTCCCTCCCTCAAATTATTCCTCCCTCCGTCACATTATGCAATTAATAAACTTTATTAACGCTTGTAAAACTGAATTCTATGTTTGAAATTTGAATATTCGTATATATTTATGAATAAAGTAGATTTTATAGGAATGGTTCCTCGATGGAAGAGTATGTTAATGTATTTTATATCATGTTGAAATGACAAATTATCACTTGCTTAATAAAAAAAATGTTTTACACTACACTGCGCTCTTCAGTGTGTTCTCATACTACACAGCCGCCAGATATGCTTCCATTTTGTCTCTTGTCCATGCTGGTGGTTAGAGTTTGACTCTTACAAATATTCCGGATTCTAAATATATAACATTACTTCCGGTTTGATGACGTCATTATTACGTCACTAGCGTGTTTAATTAATGATCTCTAAGGTTAATAATTTACAAAGCCTACAGTTCACGAGGTCTAAAGTTCACGAGGTTTAAATTTTACGAGGTCAAACGTTTTACTAGGTCAAAAGTTCACGAGGTCAAAAGTTTATGAGGTCAAATGACGTCTGTCATACTGTATACCCTTCTTCTTGCTCATATGACTTGAAGCACCCTGTTTTACACTACTTCCAGTAACTATTAGACCTGCTGTGCTCGCGCCCAGGGAGTTCCCTCGAACCTCCCTTCTGAAAAAATATATAATTTTCCCATATAAATTCCAGTTTCAGACGGAAACGAACCCCCATAGGTGCCCCTTTCTCTAAAACAGTGAATCCCATGATGTGCCCTTCGACGCGAACGTGAACAACCCCACAAGATATTCTGCCCTACGGGCGTACTGGGGCAGAAAAAAAAGCTTTGATCTCGGTGTGGGTGATGTCAGCTGTCATAACAGGTCGAATATCGACAAGTACATGGGCTATTTTACTTGGACATGACGCCACATTATCTGCTGGTCGGAAACCAGTTAGTATGACGAATTGTACGAAAGTCGACATCATGCAATTGTGACACTCGGGCTGCAATTGCGAAAGCCATTGAGAATGCCGTTTTTTAAGTACCGGCACAGAAATAAACCTCATGTCAACAATATCTAAAGGTTCAAAAGGAGCGTACAACAGACGCCGTAAAACAAGGGCCAAATCTCACTTCGTGAGCTTCGGCTACGTCACCTTGATAAAGACTTGATAAAGGCTGCCAGATTTTTATTAAAGGAATGGTTAATGCCCGTTTCCAACTAAATAATCCTGGAGATAGCCGAATGGTAGTCTTCTACGGTACAAGAGTCAAACCCCAGCCCTGTAGCAGTTACAGTAGGAAATCACTTATTTGTTGAACCAGGCTGGGCTGGAAAGAAATATCTCTGGTTGTGCACCACTGATGGAAAACTGCCGAATTTGACTGGTACACTTCCGAAGTAGAGTCCCTGATGAAGGAAACCATTCTCTCTGTTGCTGCGTGAGAAAAGCACACCTGATCTCGGAGTATTTGCAGGCGTGAAGATGAAACAACAGGAAGCTGTGTGTTCAAGTACGTTGCAAATAGATTCAGGTGTGGAGTCTCCCAAAGCAGAGACATCCCGGCCAGAATGTTGTGATGAAGACGCCACTCGGTCGAATGAATCTGATGCCTGCGCGACAGACTGACCGACATGACGTTAAAATGACCGGGAATGTGACGAGCTTGAGTGAAAATGTTGTTGTCCAAACACAGAAAGAAATTCTGCCTCAGATCCAGACGCTGTAGGGAGTGTGCTCCGACAAAATTCATTTATGACAGAACCTGATGTTGTCGGCTGATATAAAGAGAGCTTGATTGTATTGGAATAGCTTAAATGTTTGGGATGCCACACTGTTATAAATCACGCCGTAAATTCACAGTTAAATTTACTGGCAGAAAAGGTGCCAGTACATTCAATTGTAAAATTATGTCGCACCGTATTTTACAATTTACCGCTTTTTAACAGGCTTTTAACTGTAAAATGTTGCACCGTAATTTATAATTACCGTTTATTTACAGGCATTCAACTGTAAATTAGGTTGCATGTAATGTACAATTACGGGGTTTTTTTTAACACCCTTGTCTACAATTATCGGTTCGGCGGCAACGTAGGTCACTGGAAGCAACCACCTCGCTGGGGGTCTAATAACACCCCAGCCACCAGTCAGATTTTTGGACCGGATTCGGGGCTTTCGCGCACATCGCCGGAAGTGACATCATATATAGTAAAATAGATGTTTACCGAACATTTGGATTACTTTTCAAGTCCGCATGATACCTCTGTTGACCTAGCGTTAAAAAGAATTATCTGGAGATAATTTTCCCTGTTTATCTGGACAGAGCATATGAAAAGTAGTTCGCTCATGTGCAACACTAAAGGAGTCGTTTGGTCGGATTCAAACTGAACCGTGCGTTGGTTGGTTTCTCCTATACGTCATAGCAACGTAGTAAAGGTCAACTTCCGCTATTGGTGGCAGGGATGGTAATGGAGCATGCGAAATGGAGCATGCGCTGTGGGGAGGATGCACTGGAAGGTCGAAATGGCCATTGCTCTTTCGCGTATTCAGCTCACGAAGAAATCTGTGAAATTATTACACGAATAGTGAGACACGACTGCAAGTCAGATAAAACCAAACCCAAACCGTATTATAGACCGAAAATTAAAGTTAGGCGCTGCGTTCGTCCCAGTGCGTGTTCTGATAATGCTCTGAATGTTGTATCGTACAACGCAGGTGTCGGATGTTTCCTGCAAATGAGCGTTTCGTGTGCAAAGATATCAACCTCCTTTGAGAAGAAACTGAAGTTTTATGTTACGTGTGTGCGAAGTTTACCCATTCCAGTTGATGTCAACTGAAATATCACAGTTCAATGTACAGATTAATGTGTTTACGATTGAATGTACTGTAAACTCCAACATATATTTACTGTGAAATAACGGTAATTTATAACAGTGCAGGTTTACTGCTTTGAACTCCAAAATATTTATGAGCAGATGTGACTACTCGATCGCCCAATAAACGGCCGTCGATCTGGAGTTGAGATGTGCCCACCAGCCCTGTAACGAGGCGTCCGTCAACAGGTGCCTGAAGGGGAGAAACGGAAGGACGGATATTCCGACCATTACATTGTGCGGTTCCACCGACGACCCTAGGAGATGTTTGACTTTCAGTATGACAGGAATGGATGGATTCAAGTGTCTGTCCGGCCAACAACGATTCAGATGTATTTTCAGTGGCCTGAGCTGAAGCGATCCCCTGGGAGTGACATCCTACACGGAAGGGAGGCGACCCAAGATGAAGCAAGTACTATCGGACTTGACATCGTTGGGGATATAGCCAAGAAATTTCAGAAGACGTCAAACAAAAGCTGTCTTCTATAAGGTGCTGCGGGGACAGGTTCTTGAAGAGGGACTCGTCTAAGTAAAAGTATTACTTGATACCTCCTGAATGCAGGAAGGCAGCGACCGAATCGACACTGGTGAATAAATCTGGTCAGAAGGAACACCAACTGCAACCGGATGATGACTAGAACACGTAGCAATACCCGCCGATGTTACCGGACGATGGGGATGAAACACCGTAAGTCATGCTTGGCAGACAGAAGGAACTGGACCCGAAAGTCGTTAGCTCAGACGCAGTCAGGGCATGGAAGACCTATTTTGGCAAGACTTGAAACCTTGATATGGGAGACTAAAATTATTGCACTGGAGTGGAATCAATACACTCGGGGTCAAAAACTTCAACAGGGGAAATTACAACACATATAAGGGAAGTGGGAAGAGGTGCCGATGAGGGTACACGTTGATGAGGTTGCACAGAATGCGGAAGCACATATGATGAATTCACCATCTTGTTTAAATTAGAGCAACTGGAGCTTCAACACTGCCTGCATCCACCTGATGCTGACGGGACACCATAACTGACCATTCTGAGTGACGACAGTGATCTAGCATACGGATTTGCTGCTTACATCAGATGGAGACTAGAAGGAGGAGACTACTGGTGCAGACTCATCATGGCCAAAAGTAGAATCGCTCCTCTCAACAAGGTCTCTACTCCGCAAATGAAGCTAAATGCGGCTGTACTCCAAGAGAGCTCGTGTTATCATTCAGAAGGAAATGAGGTTTGACTTCGATGGAGTTAATCATCTCGTCGATTCTGAGGCTGTACTGATTATGAGTAACAAAACAAGATTCAAAGTGTATGAATTGGATATATTCAAGCCTCAAGTGATGGTGACATGTCCAGCTGGGCATGGATATCTGGTGATCAAAAGGTTGAAGACTGGCTTACCAGAGGTCGCACTCTAACACAACTGGGAGCTGACACAGAGTGGTGGAATGGCCCATCCATTCTATACCAACCAGCTGAACTTAAATTAGGTCTTCAGAAGTAAGCAGAAAAAAATGCCATGACTTCAGACTCAGAACTCCAGAAGCTACTTCTAGCAAGACATCATGAAACCCGTCTGTTGATGGAACAAGCACATCAAGAGGGACACAGAGGACGTGAAGCAACGCTTGCAAGATTCCAACAGTATTTCTGGGTACCTCATGAAGAAAAATTAAACAAGAGAGTGAAACAGAACTGCCAGTTGTGTAAACTGAATGAGCCATCATGTTGTAGCAGGAAATGGGTGTGCTACCTGAGGCTCGTTTGAAAACTCTGCCATTCAATCACATCATACTTGATCTGTTTGGACCATATTTTCTGTTTGCGGAATAGCGCAACTGGAGAAGGATATGGTGTCATCTTCCCTGATCTCACTATGAGGGTTGCACACCTTGAAGCTGTATTTGGATAGGACACAAACTCATTTTTGATGGCGCTCAGTGGGTTTGTGAGTATTCGTGGTTGGCCAGGAGTGATATACAGTGACCCTGGCCCGTAGCTAGTTGGAGCTGAACGGGAGTTGAAGAAAGCATGACAAAACATCGACAAGGACATGCTACAGAGAAATAGTATTCAGAACGGACTAATTTGGATGGGCAGACAGCAGATGGCGCCAAGGTGCTGTTGAATCGCTAGTGAAGAGTACTAAAAGAGCAATCAACTTTGCTGTACACAACCAGCGTCTGTCTGTGCCTGAGTTTCTCACAGTGAGTACCGAATTAGCTAACCTTCTCAGTGAATGAACCATTGGAGTCCATCCAAGTGAAGACTCCGATATAAATGTGCTCACACCCAGCAATCTTCTACTTTGGCGCGCAACTGTCAAAAATCCAAGAGGATGGCAACCTCATAGCTCTGACAGCATTAGATACGACTTGGTGCAAACCATCACCGATCCTTTCTGGATGAAGTGGGTGGAACTATATGCTTCTTGTGGTGAGACAGAAGTGGTCTACTTCTCACTGCAATCTAAAACCTGGAGATATCGTCATCATGGCTGACAAAAACATTCTTTGTGGGGAATACCGCTTGGGCCTTGTTAAAGATAACCTTGGGCAGACTTTATTCTCCAGGTATACTTGATCAGTAACTGCTGTGTGCATTAAAATTTATTAATTTCAAAATTTAATAATTTTAATTTTTTTTTTTTTTTTTTTAATTTAAAAATTTAAAAGGGGACTAAAATTCCCGGGGGACATTTGTAACTGCATCCTACATCTTCACGCCCTCCCTGGACATCACACAGCCCAGAAATCCCAGGGTCTTCATTTTTGGGACTTCCATCTTCGTTTTGGTTTTTCCCATGTGTTTTGATAGGGCCAATACCAAAACGAAGACCGAAGATGCAAGACCCTGAAGCGGGGAATGCAGTAGCCACGTGTTTAACATGTCCTGCTGCGGTATAACCTGGGGCAGACTTTATTCTCCAAGTATACTTGATCGGTAACTGCTGTGAGCACTAAAATTTATTAAAATTAAAATTTAATTTAATTTTTTTTAATTTAAAAGGGGACTTAAATTCTAGGGGGACATTTGTAACTGCATCTCACACCCTCACGCTCTCCCCGGACATCACACAGTAGCCGCGTGTTTTACATGTCCTGCTATGGTATAACCTGGGGCAGACTTTATTCTCCAGGTATACTTGATCGGTAACTGATGTGAGCACTAAAATTTATTAATTTAAAATTTAATAATATTAAAATCTATTTTTTTATTTAAAAATTTAAAAGGGAACTAAAATTCCAGGGGGACATTTGTAACTGCATCTCACACCCTCACCCTCTCCCCGGACATCACGCAGTAGCCGCGTGTTTTACATGTCCTGCTATGGTATAACCTGGGGCAGACTTTATTCTCCAGGTACACTTGATCGGTAACTGCTGTGAGCACTAATGTTTATTAATTTAAAATTTAATAATATTAAATTTTTATTTTTTATTATTTTTTTTTTTATTTAAAAATTTAAAGGGGCAATAAAATTGCCCGGGGGACATTCGTAACTGCATCCCACACCCTCACACCCTCCAAGGACATCACACAGTAACCGCGTGTCTTACATGTCCTGCTATGGTATAACCTGGGGCAGACTTTATTCTGCTGTGAGCACTAAATTCCTACGAAGTAGGCTACCATTTGCAAATTGTCCGGTATTGAGTGAGTGAGTCCATCCGAATCCTTTCGTCGGCAAACTAAGGAGAACCGTTGACATTAGAACCTTGAGTTTTGGCATGAACATGCATTAGGGCATTGTTACCAGCAAGTTCTGAGCTGAGCGAATTCTGATGAAAATTTGATTTATAATTATTTTTTATTATTTATTGATAGCTCAGCGAGTGCCCTGTCATGCCCATCGGGGAGCCCGGTCAAGACTTGGATAGATGACCTCGTGCTGTACTGCTGGGCGGATAAGTGTCCAGGGTAATAGTAACTGAGGGCGATAATAGTTGCTACGCTGTTGACTCACCAGCGGTGACATCTGGGAAAGTTAATAGTACCCACTGTCAATTAGAGACTGCTATATAAATTCTCTCACAGTAGCACATAGGGCCCCCCAAGTCATCTCTCGAGTACACACTTAAATCATATCAAACCCAACTTCGTAGGTCCTGTGACGTTAGTCACACTACTCATGTTCTACTCATGTTTTATTAATTTTATGTTAATTTTAAAGTTTAATAATTTTTTTACTTCAAGTTTATTTATTTTGTTAATTTAAAAGGGGACAA